>VUQH01061952.1:6050-27557 GCA_015106775.1 Etroplus canarensis | reverse complement strand
AAAAAAAAAGAAAAAAAGAAAAGGGGGGGGGGGGGGGCAAAGTGAATATGTGGCCTGCAAATGTCAAATAATGATAGTAGTATAGGAAGGTGTGTGGATGAGAGATTATACTGAAGTTTTCAAACTGGGCACACTCTATGCATGTGAGTGGGAGAGTATTACCTTAAGTGCTTGGTGTCACATTCAGGTTTGACGAGTCTGCTCAACTGTTTCAGCCTCTGAGGCAAAGGCAAGTTTGCAACCGCAGATTGTTTGAGTAAAATACCAGCTGTAACAGCATTAATAATGCAGAAAACTGGTGTTAACGTTAGAGTCTGGGTGAGTATCCCCAAGCGGCTGATAATGCGCAACTGAGCAATTTAGTTTGACTTTTTAAATTGTGTTTTATTTATGATGTTTTTGCTCATGTTTTTACTTGCCACATTGCCAGGTTTTTTGTTCTAGAGTAATAGATACAGTACAACAAAGGCATGTAGTCTCCCAGCATATTGCATGATGCAATGCACTTCTTTGTTTGGGAACTGCCAGAAGCATGTTTTCCATTTTATCACAGGTATTAATAAGGTAATGTAGCTCCCACCCTCCCAAAGGGACACCTCACCCCTCCAAGAAACTTAATTTATGTGCACTGGGTTAGTTTCGGTGCAGTGTGAGCAACTGTGCTGCATTTTGCTGCCATTCACTAGTTGCACTAGTTTCTCTCCTCGGCTCTCAGTTTCACCACGTGCTCTGCTCCGTCCATAAGATGCCAATCGCTTGCTACTCACGCAGAGTAAAGGAGAGACCTGTGAAGTGAGGATAATGTTACTGGAGTTTACCTCACCGTATTGCCTCCCTGTTATTGCAACAATTGTCCCAACAACTATTTAACTGTGCAAAACATAAAAACACTGAAGCTCCTCTGCATAAGCAAAGCAAAAAGGGAGAAACAATCAACTAAATAGAAATAAAAGAAAACTAAGAATCTTTGTTTATAATTTTCACCTAATTCACGTGAACTTGTTTTATTTATATCGCCACCACAGTTTCTCTCCTCTGCTCTCTGTTTCACCATATGAGTAGAGCCCCTCCCCTGCCCACACAGTGAGCAGAGTAGGGTTGGGCGGTCTGCTCCATATTCCGGTCACCCCTTCGTCCCCTGGTGGGGTCGTTGATAACCAGTAGCCTCACGGGCGGGGCAAGGCAGCAGAGGAGGGTAGTATGCACCCATCAGGATAATACTATCCACCCTCCATTATGCACAATGATCTAAAATTTAATAGCACACTGGTGAGGGAGAAACATACTCACTGGAAGTTTATTTCTCACTTGCAGTACGAGGAGATACTCAGATGTTGACATCACAAGGAATATTGATTTTAGCCAACCGTAATTGGTTACCAAATGGACTTTTTACCTTTGAACTACAGTTCAAGTCCTTTCATTTTTAAAATGTCTCGCGTCTCTCTTCCACTTCATCATGCCCTACCCATAAAAAATTGAGTTTTCCATTGACAAAAACCACCAGTAGAAAAACAAAGGTGAGGAGATGAGCTAAACCAGCATCAAATCAAACCTGCAGTCAGAAGTATCCTCCTGTTTTCTCTCATTTGATGATGGATCAGTAACTGTCCACACACACACACACACGCACATTAATTTCAAAGCATGCAAAAGTCCAGGTGATAACATGTGTGCACATGCCCATGCTTGCCTGGATATGTCTGCTGCAAGTGTCGGTTACATGTGGAATTGCAGACTTGAAACGTAGGGAGGCAGAATCAGTTTATTGTGAATCTCATAATAATGGTATTAATTCAATGCATCAGTGGTGACTTGAGCAAAACTAGCATTGATTGATCAGCTATCCCCATCACTTTGACCATCATCAAGCCCTGACATCACTGTCCACTGGCACAACCTTAGAGCAGAGGAGACACAGAAGCGAAGATAATGTCACCTGTGTTGAAGACAATTCACGATGATGCCCAACACACACGTACAGTACTGTGTAAGTCTTGAGGGCTGGCTCAAGACTTACACAGTACTGTGTAAGTCTTGAGCCAGCCCTCATTTTTTTTTATCTTCTGCTAGAAAAATGAGAAATGGGTGCAAAAATGTATTGAAATATGTGCAAATGTGTAAGTGGAAATGCAGTACATGCATGCAAGCATGGAAGTCAGTCAGTATTTGGTATAACCCCCTTTATTCTTCAACTCAGCCTGAACTCCCTTAGGCAAGCTTTCTTCTAATTTCTTAAAGTAGTCTTCAGGAATAGTTCTCCAGGCTTCTTAAAGGACATTCCAAAGATCTGCTTTGGATGTTGGCTGCTTTATGATATGTTCTCTGTCAAGATGACCCCACACTGCTTCAATAATGTTGAGGTCCAGGCGCTGGGGAGGCCAGTCCCATGACTGATAGTTTTCCATTGTTTGTTTTTCGATACAGGTAGGCTTTTACTGAACTGACAGTGTGTTTGGGATCATTGCCATGCTTAAAAAATAAGCTGCTGCCAGATGGATCAAAATGCGATGGTACTTTTCCGTGTTCATATTTCCATCAATTTTGAAAAGATCCGCAACACCGCTGGGTGACAGAGCCTCCACCGTGTTTTACAGATCTCTGTACATACTGACAACCATTTGAAAATTTAACATTTTGATTCGTCACTCCATAAGACCCATTGCCACTGGTTTTCAGTCCAGTTCTTGTGTAATTTACCATACCTCTGCATTTTCTCTGTTTTTGCCTTCCTTAAGAATGGCTTCTTGAGACCATTTCTGATGAGACTTAGGCCAAGAGTAGATGGCTCAGCTGAGGGGCCAGATGCATCTCTCTGGTCCTGCATCAGTTCTTTGCTGTTTTTTCCTGCTTCTTAAAGACATGTTGTAAAAAAGTTTTTCATGTCTGCATCTCTGCTTCCACTTGTCCAGTTTCCTCCAATTCCCGTTTTATGTTTAAATGATACATAGGTCAGTGGTAAGTGGCTTAAAAAACACAAAAACATTTCACTGAAAATGGTCAGGTACAAAGTGTTCAAAGTAAAACTTCGAAACCCTTCAGAAGCCTGGAGAACTATTTCTCAAGACCACTTTAAAATAATTACCAGAAAATCTGGCTCCTTCGAAGTGAACTATAAAGCAGTGAGGGGTGGCTTGAGACTTTTGCACAATACACAGTACTGCACCTCTTAAGTAATAAGGCTTCGGGACTCCAATTTTCTGTTTGCTGTTTCTCATTTTTCAGCCCCATCTAATATCTTTACCGAGGCCTCTATATTCATGGCAGGAAGAGAGACAACAATTGCCATTTCGCTTCTCGCTGATCTCATTTTTTCTGCCCTTAAATGAGACTTGAAAATACAACATGTCTTGTGATAACACGATGACTTCCTGTCATGCCCTCTGACCTCCATACAGGGTAAACATTGTGACAATTATAGAGAACCTTATCAAAAATGCTCCCACAGCCCTTATCAAACAATGGTTGATACACACAGTAAGGGACTGAAGCTTTGTGTGAAGGAGGATCTTGGGAGATTTGAACACTAGAGCAAAGGGAGCTTAACATAGCCACAGAGTAAGAACTGAGAAACTGGAGCTGTAAATATTTAGGACTTCACATCATTTGTGGTGGAGGGATGATGTGAAACACGCTTTAAAACTTTAGGTAAGCGATCTGGCTGATGTGGCGAAAGTGCAGTGAGCCTGTCAGCCGGTGCATTTGCATAATGAATTCCGGGCCGTGTATAAAATTAATCGGGAGAACTGGAAATTTTATTTGTCGAAACACATCAACAGCCAACGTGCACAGACTGCTATCCTGTAAATGATGGGTTGTGTCAACAGGTTTCTTCAACAACATCATTTATGTCATCAGCAATAATAGTAGCCTCTCTAGACTGCCACAATCTCTGTTCTGCCAGCACGTAAGCATGACATCGCGTTTCAATTAGTTATTGTGCTGTGTGATTACACAAGCTCGCAGGCCCAGTAAACACGCTGTGTTTTCTTTTGGTGAGGCAGATATGGGCGGGGTGTGAATGCAAAAGAATGCCCTAACTTGTTTGCAGGGCTCTATGGGTATTGAGCCAAGAGGCATGATTCAGAATTGGCACGAAGTTGCTGACGAGATATTTTGGGTCATAAAGTTTGCAACATTTTAAACATGCTTGGAAATGGCGTTGTTGTTTCTATTTTCTGTAGTGTACAGTACAGTACAGTGGGATTTTATCATGTATTTTTTGGTAACAAGAGTCCCATGACAAATTGCAGAATTCCATTTCCTCTCGTTCCTTTCCTCCTTCCTTCCTGTGTCCACAGATGGCTCTTCATGCACATTGGGTCGGAAGGGAGGCGGGATGTGATTTTTACACAACAAGCCGATTAGGGGTGAACAGTAAAACAGCTCTCTGCACTGAAACAGGAGGAAGGTGCTGTAATAAAAACATATGCAGATGAATTCAAATATGCACAATCACTTGAGTTCCAGGTTGACGCAACATTGCTATTGTTCTGTGAGTAGATTGAGCGGGGCCTGGGGTGTGTTGGACAGTGGTTTCTTGGAACACTTTGAATGAGCTGGCTTATAGTACAGATGGCAAGGATAAGCAAATTTAGAAACTAGGTAACAGTGGGAGGAGGGAACATTTTCACAAGTTTATCTTTGAACCTTTGGAATGTCTTGCATTTGAAGCTGTTCATCACAAAATCTCACTTTTCTTTCTGTTTATTTTTTTCAACCTAAGCTTCCTGTCTTTCTCATTCTAACGTTGCAAGGGGCATGAGAGTAACAAATGCGTGCACATGCACATTTCTGTTCATGTTGTCTCCAGGAGGCCAAATTACTCACTACTAGGGATGTCACGATGCCAGAAATTTAGCAGTCAGTACTAATATGGGAAAAGTTAGACAATTCTCAGTACCAAATTGGATAGCACTGTTTTATTTTTTTTAAAGCCCACATACTTAAACTTCTTTATTAAAAAATCTGAACATTACAAAAATGGCTTTTCTCTAACTAAAAGCAGCAACAATACAGAGCAGAATGCAGTATTTTGATGTAAGTGCTAGTAGTGCAACACCTGCAGTGATTCCAGTGAATGATATCATTTTTAGGGCTTTTTTAAAGGAACACCAATGTATCCATGTTGCATATTATTAGTTACATCATGTTAACTAAAGCATTTGTAAAACATTGGCTACTACAAACATGGAACATAGCAGATTTCACACTGGCAGTGCCAGCTGTAAAAAAAACAAAGGTAATGTGGATTTCAAGATGACATGAGAAGGATGAGACTTTGGATGTTTAATATGAATTGAAAACCTGAAATCTTTAAACAGATCTATATGCCAGTGTCTTTTAGGTGCTTCGCTGAAGTGGAAGCATTCCTCCTGGACTGCAATAGCTTTGTTACAAATGGCCTTTTGTGAATCAGTTGTCACACTTTGGTCATTTAGTCACTAGTACAGTAACTACAAGTACAGTACTTCGACACCCGGCTCCCAAGTGCCTGTTTCATTAATAGTCAGGCAAACCTATCCCGGCAGCTGCACTAGTCACCATCTTTCCACATGTAGTTTTTGCTGTTCCATTTGTGTTTTTCTTGTATTTGTGGACATCCTTTTTTTTTCACCGTTTAAGGATAGACTAGAACACTTGTAGGCGTATGCTGCCCCCGTCAGTAATGGAGGAAATGCAACCTTGGTACTTGCACTGCATCCAGTACTTAATAGTTCTGGGAAAATAAAGGTATCAAAAAATTTTGGTACCAAAAGGTATCGTAAGTATCAGTTCAGGCAGCATCCCTAGATGCCACAGTGATCCCTGTGAATGGCATAATTTTTCATGGCTTTTTGAAAGGAAGTCCAGGGTATCAGTGTTGTCACTTAAATGAATGTTTGTGACATCAAGCATTTATATTACGGTAGCCATTGCACCATTTTTAGCCTGTGAAACACAGCTGATTTCACAATGGCAATGTCAGCTTTCTTTAACTAAATGGTAACATGTCTTTCAAGATATTCTAACATCTTTAGATGCTGTTAATGTGAATTGAAGCCATGAGTTATTTGAACAGATCTGGGTGCCGATCTCTTTAAGACCACTTTTCTAAAGTGGAAGTATTTCCTTCTTACTGATAATTTAAAAAAAAAAAAAAGAAAACAGCTAGTGCCATTAGTGTAGTGGTTTGCACTTCGCCGTACAAGCAAAGCCACCATGGAGGGTTGCATCAGGAAGGCCTGCCGGCATAAAACCTCTGTCAAATTATCGAAGCAGATTGATCAGCTGTGGTGAACATTTGAGGAGATTGGATTGGATTACTTTTATTGTCATTTCAACTACATATAAATACACAGTGAAATGATATAGCATTCCCCCAGGACCTGGTGCCCCATACAAGGGTGGTGCTGGCCAGCCAGGGCCCACCTCCGGCCCAGCACAACACCCCGCCCGCGATGTCCTCTTCCCCGGCCACCGGCATCAGGCGACGCCGAGGACTGAAGTCCCGGTCCGCACAGCAAGCCGAGATCGGAGCTCCCAGAAACAGCCCATCCGCAGCATCAGCCCCGCGACGATACTCCCCCCAGAAACCAAAAACGTTGGTTCCCGGACGCTGCCCGGCAGTTCATAAAAAAACATCGCTGCCGGATCACCAGTTAGCCTCGTCCGTGCACAGAGCTACAGCGGCGTCTGGTCGTCCTCGACCCTCCGACTTTCGAACACGAACACCACCGTCCCGGCGTCCACAACACCCGAATACCGGGTCAAACATGGACAATCACAGGGGTACAAGCACCACCTTGGTTCTGAAGTGGCCACGCGCTGCCGTCGCGCTGCCATCTTGGCCCATGTATGCAAGGCAGGCTCTCTACAGTTGTGCCTTCAGAATTTTGGCATCAAAAGGTACCATAAGTTCTGAGGAGATCCCAGCTCTCTACACCAACAGACCTGTACCTAACTCACCTGGTAGGATTAAGAGAAGCTCCATTCTTCATCTGATGTGCCAGGAAAAAAAAAAAATTTAAATGCAGTGTGCTTTGGTCTCTTGAGTATTTTGTTTTAGTGTGATATTATGCTAAAGTTTGCTGATGAGCTCTAAACACAGCCTCTCGTCGAGGTTCATGTGAATGTCATGGAAGCCCAGGGGACAACCTCATGACACAGGTCAAGGGGATCAGCAAAGTCAGGATGTGTCCTCTGAGGACCGTTGAATCCATCCTGTACTCACTGCAGATATTTGTATTCACACGCATGCATATATAAACAAAGACGAGAAAAGAGGTACAAATAAAATAGTATAGGATGTCATTGCACATATGGTGTAAACAGAGAAGGATACTCGCCACGTAATGTGAGCCTGTCTGAGCTCTTTTGCTCAGTTGCAGTACAGTCATGCCCTGCCCTGATCTCTCTATTTGAGCAGAGCAAGAGACTCCAGAGAACTGACTTGCATAAGCTCTGGCTTAGTAACACCTCACACGACTTGCAATTAGATGGTAATTCTACCCTCAAACTAGACCTGTTGCTGTTGCCTCTGTTGTTGGATGACATTTCATCTCAGAAGTAACTGCAGTTAATAGTGTTGTAATTTTCACCAATTTATGGCATAGATATAATGGTAGCACAGTGGCATACAGGGCTGCAGCAATAAGAATGATTAGTCTGGCTAAGAACATTTTAATTTTTTTCCTCCACCTCCTTGAAAATTTAAGTCAGAGTTAATAACAGGCCTCTTACACTGAATCATTGAGCTCTGCAATTTGGCCAAATCTGATACAAAAAACATGAAGTATCTCAATCTTTCCTCCAGTTTAGGCACAGTAGTAGTAGGCGGCCACTGGATGTTTGCAACTTGGGGAGAAAGTCTGCAATATAGGCCAGCTTTTTTGCTTTCTGCTGGGTAAGCCTACACAATGGCCAAAGAGGCAACTTATTAGGGTATTCATCCTAAATGGTAAGGATTTGGCACTAAACTACAGCCATATAAGTGAGGTTTTTTTCTTGGATAGGACTGTTTGCGTCTCCTGGGGTTCTCAATGGATTTGTATTCTTATTAGTTTGTACAATACAGTGTCCCAGTAGTGAAGTGGTTTACACATTCGTCTTGCAAGCGAAAGGTCCCTGGTTCCATTCCAGGTGGGGACACAAGCCCCTCTCGCCATGGCGGGTTGCATCAGGAAAAGCATCCGGTATAAAACGTCTGCCAAATTACTAATGCGGATTAATCCACTGTGGCGACCCCTTGGAGAGAATACAAGGGAGCAGCCGAAGGTACGTTAGTTTGTGCCAGTGGCAAGAGAACCTATCACTTTTTTTCTGTGCTTCACATGTTACGGTAACCTGTGAATTGTGGGGGATCGTGAGCCAGGTGAGCTACAATGTCAGTGACTTTCTGGTTTTATATCTCATCCTTGTGCCTTGGCTCAAAAGTGGGGACATGTAGTCACTTTTTACAGGTGTGCAGACACAAGGAGCTGCAGCTGTCTGCTATGCTATGCTCCACCGCCACCAAGTCAAGTCACTGAACCTTCAGTTTTGGCGAGTAAAAGTCTTGTAATTTATTAGCCTAATCTGCACTAATAATAAAAGGTATTTACAGGTCTGAGGATCATACAAACTGGGGATGCAACTCCACCTTCTCCTGCTCCTTTTAAATATGGGTGCTTCTGGTTTCAAAAAACCAACATGGCTGCAGCCAAAACAATAATATTGAGGTTTGATGTAAGAGTAGCTATGTGCATCGTTTACATACAGTCTGTGGTGTGCATGTACGTGGAGGAGCTGCCTAGGCCCTTCTCACAGCAAAACTGAAACCAGCACAGAGAAGGAGAAGGGGAAAAAAAGACAGAAGCAGCGCGGGCAGATATGACAGTAAAACGTGTCTCAGCATATTCTGCTCCTGTTTATTCAGGACGGGTGCTGCACCCGAGTCTTGGTGGCGTTGGAGTGGTAGTGAAAATATTTTTAATGTAAAGAAATATGCATGTGAATGATTGCGGTCCTGTCCACATATTTTAAGATATCAATACCATAATCATCACGACAGGCCTACATGCAACCGTTAAATGGGATCCTGAACTGCATTATGTAACTGTCAGTGCAAAATGTCTTTGAAGTGTGTGCCCTGTAATGTACAGTAAACTGCCTGTCCCACTAAATTAACTTTGTTTTGTGTTTGCCTCCACATTTATTTTAATTATAATAGTCGGTGTCCTACATGGCTGCACACGGACACTCAAGCACACACATACTGTATTGCATTCTCAGTGGCTAATGAGCGATTGCTTAGGCTTTGCATTAATTAAGAGGGTTCCCAAGAGACCAGTGCCAAATTGTGAGGTCCACGCACACACATGCGGGACACTCCTGGGTCAAATGGTATTTAGGAAAATGTTGTTTATTGTTGCTCAGTTGCTCAGACTGTTGGGGGTTGAAGTGAGGGCAAGCTAACATCATGCTGTTTTGCTATATTTGGGCACACCAACGATCTTCACCAGTAAATCTGAAGTAAAAGATTTAGGAAAAACCTAGAGGAATTAATGGATGTGATGCGCATTTATCAGAATCAGAATGCTTTATTAATCCCAAGAGGAAATTGCTTAATTTAATAGGATAATACTTTATTTTTATTTATTTCAGGAAACCTGTAATACAAAAAAAAAAGCCTTTATGTAGGAAATTAACTTTAAAGCTCCATGGTGTATTCCATTACAATTCCATTGGATTTTACTGCACATTTCTTTGAAGAAAAACTTCAGTAGCACTTACATCCACCAAACTTCCCACTTTTATTCTGCAGGTTTTCTATATAACATCTAGAGCTGAATGTGTACAGCTGTTTCTGATTCATGGAGTGACGAAAAGAGGTTCATTTTGTAAAAACATCCGTCGCTGACGTGTCAAAAAATTAAACCATAATTTTGAACCTGGCTGTATCTAGTGTTCGGATTTCTGTCCTGGAAAAATGTGCAAATTTACTGAGCAGCAACCTACTGGGCCGAAAATGAAGCCAAGGCAGAAGAACCAAGCGCAGTTCCTCTAATGTGTACTCGAGCCTAACTCCAGAACCTAAGGAGCACTAAAAGCATGTTTACAGCCTGGTGCAAAAACCAGGTGTGGCCTCCATAAATGGTTCACTCCTTCATAACAGCTGACCCATTTGGATACTGGGAGGATGTTTGACGGGTGTGCCAACACAGGCAGCTGTAGTTGCTGTCTGCTAATTGGAGTCACTGGACTGGACTTTTAATGAAATCATCTGACATATTGCTTCGAAATTCAACAAGCAAAGGAGGTTGGACACTCTTTTCACTTTAGAGCTGCCTTAATTCTTCGTGGCACAGATTCAACAAGGTGCTGGAAACATTCTTCACAGATTGACATGACGGCATCACGCAGTTGCTGCAGATTTGTCGGCTGCACATCATGATGAGAATCTCCAGTTCTGCCACGTCCCAACGGTGCTCTGTTGGATTGAGATCTGGTGACTGCGGAGGCCATTTGAGTGCAGTGAACTCATTGTCATTGTTAAGAAACCAGTTTGAGATGATTTGACCTTTGTGGCATGATGCTTTATCTTGCTGGAAGCAGCCATCAGAAGGTGGGTACACTGTGGTCATAAAGGGATGGACATGGTCAAGAACAGTAGTCAGGTTGGCTGTGGTGTTTAAACAATGTTCTGTTGGTACTACAGGGCCCAAAGTGTGCAAAGAATATATCCCCCACACCATCACACCACCAGCACCAGCCTGAACTGTTGATAGAAGACAGGATGGTTCCCGTGCTGTTCTTAGCTGACAGGAGCAGCACCCGGTATGCTCTTCTTCTGTAGCCAATCTGCTCCAAGGTTGTGTCGAGCATTTCCTTTGTGAGTTACTGTTGCCTTACCATCACCTTATAGCAGTCTGGCCATTCTCCTCTGGCATCAGCAAGGGATCTTCACTTTGAGAGCTGCTGCCCACTGGATACTTTCTCTTTTTCGACCCATTCCCTTTAAACCCTAGAGATGGCCGTGCAGGAAAATCCCAGTGGATCAGCAAGTTTATAAAATACTCAGATCAGAAGTCTTGCACCAACAATCATGCCATATTCAAAGTCACTTAAATCACCTTTCTTCCCCATTCTGATGCTCACTTACAACTTCGGCAGGTCGTCTTGACAATGTGTACATGCCTAAATGCGCTGAGCATGTTCCTGTATTGTTAATAGCGGATTAGATATTGGAACTGACAAGCAGTGGAACAGGTAAACATAAGAAGTGGCCTATTAGTATATATATATATATATATATATATATATATATATATGTGTGTATCCCCATTTTAATGCATGCCTCAATCAATAAAAAAGTGTTACTACATTAACTCTACAGTTAGTCACAGGTGGGCTCAATGCTCATTCGGTGTTGATGTTTGAGCTTAACTTGCCTCCCACACACACTTCAGTACACGCACTGATTACACCAAACATGTTTGAACCAAATCAGAAAGTCTGCGGCATGCCCGGACTGGAGCAGAGGTGTCAAGATCGACTCTTTAGAAACCTTAACTGCACAAAGCAATCAGGGAAGATTAGTCTTTATTACCACGAAATGCTCCACCGGGGGTCAGGAGAGGCCATATTGGCTCTGATTTTCTAATCACGACTGGTCAGATTTAGATGGGTGCTTAACCCTTAAGCTGTCTCATACATCATGCTGATTAAAACTGCCCGACTCTGTCTGAAATGTACACACAGAAACGTGGAGATAGGTACAAACCCTGGAGCAATATCAGCTTCCTAGAAGTGAGCTTTCTGGCATTTCTCTGTAATCTCTAATGTGTTTGATAAAACAAGCTGTCACCCACAGAGCTGCTGGTTTTCTCCTCAGTCTGCATGAACATGTTCGCACGCGCACACTCTCTGTGGCGGCGGTGCCGTGTCAGACCAGCAACAAAATGGGGCATTCAGATTCTGCCCATTCACAAACAACAATGGGGTGCTACAGGGAACAAAACTGAAAGGGAGAGATTACAGTTAAACCAAATGAGAGGCAATGGAAACCAGAGCTGCTCCCCAAGGCGCCACCCTTTGTCTTTTTGGATTTCAAGCCCCAAACCTGCAGTACATTCTCAACTTTTTTTTTTTTTTTAGGGTAGACATACCTCAGTTGTTGTTTTTAAAAGAAACATATTGAATTAAAAGATCCCTGCCATTAAAAAGTAGTTACAGTTTTACCTACTGGGAAAAGTAACTTGTTTAAGGACTTTTGCATGATCAAAAATGAACGCCCAATTGCATTTCTACATCTAGAGGGTTTGTAGTCTGCTGTACATCTAAATCTGAGTATACCAACTTTACCTCAGTGCATGCTGAGACGATATCTGTAGCACCAATTTCTTGGAAAAGTAACAAAAGCAACAGGAAAATGCGAGCAGTTTAACAGTAACTGATGTTTATTGGAAAAAGAAAATAATTTATTACTTACCTCGCATAACCAACACTTTGTTACTTTATGTTATCTTATGTTGCTGTCCAACACACTATTTTGTAAGAAGTTCCATCCAACACCGGTTGGGGGTAAATCGAAGCTTTAGGCTTTAACAGAAGGTGACCCCCGCTGATATTTTTCAGGTATTGCTTAGAAACATCGTGGAAAGGAATTTAAAACTGCAGGGTGTTGCTGTGTGATTGCTGGAAGCTGTTGTAACTGGCTTGCAACTGCTAAAGAGTTCTAGACTGCCGTTCTGTTTGTCTCATCCTCCAACTTAGTAAAGGGTTCATAAGTTATAGACCTTTGATTTGACCACACCTAAAAAATAGAAAAAGCTTATTAGCTGGTTAAAAAATTACCCATTTCAAAAGTGAGTGCCAAGTAAGGTGAAGACTGGATGGACTTCTTTAGAATTTACACCTTATGAAGATCAGTATACTATCCTCTACTACAACTTGTGTAGTCTGAAGCTTTAAAACGTTCTTTTTCTTACCATTGAAAATGTGTCCCTTTTCTTAAGTCTGGTTTTGCCTTTAAGAACATGCTGACAGATTTATTAGCATTAACTGAGAGATACCACACATGCTTGGCACACAACTAAACTGTGAATCACCGCTGCATGTTTGAGATCAAGGCAGGAGATATCAGGTGTCTGCAAGGTGGTTAAAAACAGGAGGGCCTCTACATGGCTTTCCACTTAGCAAAAGTAGCGTATAAGAAATAGTATATATAAAACAGACATGGTCTGAGTATTTATCTTAAGAGACGTATGGATTGGCCGATTATGGATCTGCTATCTGCCTATTCCTAAAGCGAATGGCATTTACTGATGACAGTGGTTGATGTTTATCTTTGGTGTCACAAGCGATAAGCAACAGAAAGAAGTTGAAGTTTATTTTCCCCAGCACAAAGGAGGGAATAAATAACAGCAAAACTAAATAAAGACTGAATAGGTATGCTGGCGTTTTAAACATTGATATCGACTTGTAATTTCCCAATCTGATTGACTCGCGTCACCCACTGGAAAAATGGGAAAAAGTTCTAGGTAATTGTTTTGCAAAATGATTCCAAGTACTGATTACAAATCAATGTGATATGAAATTCTTAAAGATCCGTTGCCTCTGGAGTGCAGGTTTTACAAAACAGATAAGACTCCTTTTGGACCGTTATGGAACGGTTACAGTTAAGATGTGAAATGTGATGAATTGTTTAGCAAGCAAGAAACCCGTGGGCTGAAACGTATTTGTTTCTTTTTTTGTTGCTGATCAAATGTTAAAGTATAACACGTGTACGTGGGTGCGTCGTACCTGCCTCACAACAGCTTTGTGAACATTACTGCCGCTTCACTGAGAGAAAAATTTGTGGCCTAATGTGGTTACAAAAGATTATGATTAATTTATGACATTTATAAATCAATTAAACCAGCCTGTGACACCGTTGTGACACGTGCAGTTTTCTTAATCGTTTTCAAAATGGACATCCTGACTTCCACAACAACGCGAGGCGTTTACGAAATCTTGCAAATCGTTGTGACACACAATAAATCTAATCACGAAGTACTTACGACATGTTTGGGATTCACTACAAACTGAATTCCTGTTTACATTTAAACAGTGTTCAATATTGCATTGAATGGGGTGAATTTGACATCTTTAACAGCCTGATGAGTGATCAGAAAGGAAGAACTCTTCAAGGCTGTCTGGTTGGCCCGGTACTTAAGATGTAAATGACACTCAAAGAGAGATGCATTGTGGTCCTTCAGCAACTTGAAGCATCCTGTTGCTTCAAGCGCTCTTATGATGCCTAAGAGCTGCCGTGCATTCTTTGAAGTGCAGTCATACTTGAGTGCAGACTTCAACGGTGCAACGAAACAGCTAATGTTTAAATAGCAATATTTATGTAATTCCAATGTCTACTAAAATGAGTGAATGGCAGAGTTGTTATTGTGGAGTATTTTCTATCAGTTTTTATTTTAAGTGCTTCCTCTCATATGAGTTTGTATTAGTTTTAGTGTTTGCTATACTTTTTTTTTAAATAATATGAGTAGTGTTTGTCAATGAGCAAAATTTAAAAAGTTCAGAAAAGGAATTACAATACAAATCACATCCCAGTCTCAATAAAAAGATTCACCAAAGTCTCCTCGGGCTCCTTACATTGAACAAGTTGACTAAAATTACAAATATCCAAAACTAAAGCTTGTTCCTTTAGAAAGGTTCCTTTAGGGTTAGTAACAGCCTTGCGCTGCTAATCAAAAGCACACGATTGATCATCAGCGATTGTGGCCACCTTTTATAAAAGCAGAAGTTTTGGCAGTTTGCTGGTCTGGAGCATCCAGGTGTGTGCTAACACAATGCCACAATCTTCCCAGGAAGTTACATTTCACACTCTACAAGCCTCAGTTAGGATGTTAAAAGTTCATGATATTACAGTTAGAAAAATGCTGGATAAGTACATCTTGTTTGGAAGAGTTGTCAGGAGAAAGCCTCTTTTCTCTAAAAAGAACATGGCAGCAGGACTAAGGTTTGCAAAGTTGGATCTGAACAAACCACAAGACTTGTTAAACAATGTCCTTTGGACAGGTAGGACCAAGGTACCAGCCACTGGCCATTGGTATGGCTGGTACAAGGTATTATGGCCATTAGTTTGGCCATAATACCTCGTACCAGCTGTTCTATTCTAGAGTAAAATTTGAGGCTATCTGTCCAACAGCTAAAGCTTGGCTGAAATTGAGCCATGCAATAAGACAGTGCTCCCAAGCACAACAGCAAATCTATAATGACTGAATGACTGAAAAAAGACAAGTATGAAGGTGCTGCAATGGTCCAGACCTCAGTCTGATTGAAATGCCGTGGTAGAGAGCTGTACACAAATGAATGCCCACAAACCTCAATGAACTGAAGCAACGTTATAAAGTAGGGTTGTCTAAACTTACTCCACAACAAAGTGAGAGACTGAAAGTCATCCAGAAAACATTACTTCAGGTTATTTCTGCTAAAGCTGATTCCACAAGCTGTTGAAGGGCTTACTTAGTTTTTCACAGGAGAGGGCTATCTTTATTTTTGCATGACTTTAATTTATTTATATATATATATATATATATATATATATATGGAAAAGCATAATTAGTCCCCTTTAAGAAATTATGGAAGTTAATTAATCCATACCTAAGCATGTGCTGTAGACCAGAAAGCATTAAAATGTGCTTCACACTGTGCTACATTAAATTGGCTCAAAGATGAGAATACAGTGGTGGTCCTGAGGTTCTCACAGCGAGGGTTTGTTTATGAGCATTTCAAATGTGTAGCGGGGTATATCAACCACTGAAGCTTCACCTTCACTCTCCACTCACTCCTGGGTGTGAAAGGATAGGGGCAGTGGTGGGTGGGAGCTGAGGCTCATAAATCCCTAGTGGAGGAGAACATTGGATGTGTATGTGTGTGCGATAGCATGATTTTGCACAGATGAGTGGGCATGAAGTCAACGGGAGGAGGGGGAAAAAAGCTTATAGAAAAGGAGAATGTTAAATAAAATGAGACTCTCTCTGGATATGGACATTCTTGCTTTCCATTTCACTCTGTTTATAGTGATCAGTGTGTTCACACATGGGGAGGTCTGAAGCAGAGAGATGTGTAAAAGAGAATACGAAGAGAAGCGTTCGACTCCTGCAAAGAAACAGGTGGAATTCCACACATGTCTTCAGGGGAAAATCAGGGAGGCATGCAGAGACAGGTTTCTTCAGTCCTCAGCAGGCTCAGTATATTAGACACAGACACAGTTTACAGGGAATCAGAAATGACTGCCCTCCAACGTGCCCCAGAATTATACATTAACGTGTGCTCAAATGTTTGGTTCGAAGTTCTTCTGCTTTACTAAAATCCTCAAAGTCATGAATCCAATTGAAATCATCAGTAGCTTTAAGTATGACCCAAGGCATACCCAATCAGGTCAACATTTGCTCTTTTTTTATTTTTTTGGTCAGACTATGCCTCATTCGTGCTTTTTCTCTACTGATCAAAATGATTGCCCTCTCAACAAACCTCTTTCTACCTTTCTGTTTCTCCTTAGGAAGACAATGAGATCCCCACCACCGTGTCAGTCAAGGATTCCCTCAAGACCCCACAGCCAAGCCAGTATGATGCAGAATCCACCCGGCCCGCTCCATCTGTTACAGGCTCTATTGACGGCATCCGTACCCAAGATGAGGGTCTCCAGACCATTAGCCTGTCCTCTGAGGAGGATCATGAGCTTCCGACACACCATGACGAAGAAGATTCGCTGGAATGTGAGGTTGCAGGGCCCGCTCCCCAGGGATTTGAGAGAAGGTCTGACAAGTTCAAACGCTCCAGCCTGAAGAAGATTGATAGCCTCAAGAAAGCCTTTGCACGCGAGAACATTGAGAAGAAGGTGGACCAGATCAGCAGCAGGATCATCCCACCAGAGAAGCGTGAGAAACTCAAGAAGAGCTTCACCCCTAACCACCCCAAGGGCGCAACTGCCAAGAGCTCTTCCTTCAAGGTGTCTCCCATGACCTTCAACGTCAAGAAGGTCAGAGACGGGCAAGCCTCCTCGCCAGGTGTGGTCTCGCCTGGGGAAGAAGCCCATGTAGAGATTCCTCCTTTGGGAAGCATAGATCATGAGCTCAACCTGGCAGAGGTGCATACCAAGGAGGGGGTTGTGGAGGAGATGCTCAGCGCTTCCACCCCAGAAAGTATGAAGGCAGAGCTGGCGTTCAATGGAAAGGCATCAACCACTGAGTGCGAGATTAATGGTGAGCATGTTGCTGGCCTGGCAGTTCCAGAGCATGTTGAAGATATTGGTGTGGATGAAGAAGAGGAAGAAGAAGAGAAACAGGAAAGCCCCGTTGAGACAACAGCAGATGCCCAGATTACCGCAGCGGCAGTTGCCGTGGAGCAAGTGTCTTAATATGATTTAGCTTTAGTTTCCCATTTATTCTTTTCTTCAAGTTTCTACGATCACTGAACACACAGCAGGCACAAATCATCCCTCCACTGTAAAGTGTCATGTTCCTATCATTAGCATCTATTTACACTAGAAACGTCCTCTTGACTTCTTAAGGTAGTCCATCCCTGAACCTTTCCTACAACCCTCATTATCACCAGCAGAGTCTAAAAAAACCCCCTGAAAGGGTCTGCATTAGCCACCAGCCCATGACAGTGCACCTCATGAAGAGTTCAGATTGAAGCTTCTAGTGCGACTGCTTCATGAACCCTGTAGGTACCTTGTCCAAATAAGGCAGCATTGCATAACTTACTCTCTTCAACTGGTGCCTACCACTTCAATAGGTGCACATCTCCTGGGCACTGGACCAACTATCCCCCTCCTGCTGTGTTTGTCTGCTCCTGGCTCGTTCCTCCTCACTGACAAATAGCCTCTTTTGTTCTTTGTGGTTTCTTTTTTTTGTGAAAAATAGTAAATCTTTGCCAACAGTGGTTCTGCCCACAGCCTGTTGCAGCAGTGTGTTGCCAGGTTGTGCAATAGTTGGAATGGGAAGTTTCTGCATTTTTAGTGAAAAAGTCTTGGGGTGTTTTTAAGTAGTGGACTAGAGGTTGTTCACTGAATTCTTTAGAAGAAGCCCTGCTCTAAACTAAGTGGTGACTTCAGTGGTCTGAGTGGCTCTATCTCATTTCCTGTCCTTCACTTCCAGTTTTGACTTTGCATTTTAGTCCCACCTTGAGATCCAGCCTCCTGATAATTTTATCGATTACCTACCTGGAACATCACGTGAATAGCACCTTATGGTTATGTATGGCTCCCATTTGACCTCCAGCAACTAGCTTTTGCTTTGCATTGATATAAAATATAATGGATGCTTTTTTGAAACAGTCAAAACGTCCTTCAGAGATTTTATTTTTTAAATTGCAATCAGGTGGGATTATGTTTGAGTTCGATCACACTGAAGGGTGAAGGACATCGACGCAGGATAGAAGCTGCTCTAATTGTGGAAAAAATATGGTTTTAATTATCAAAATAGCTTTTAATACTAAGATACTCAATACTGATTGTATTTTTCTATGTGAGGCACACTACTTAGTTTAAACACCTTTAAATAGTAGTTATTTCATAACTGAATTCATTGTGTGTACTTACGCATTATATGTATCTGTGAATGTTTTGTCATTGTCTAATATTTGGGTGTATTTCTTTACTGGGATTCGTGTTTAACACTGTTTCACCACTTAAGCCCCTCTGCCTTGATGCTGCACATTCACCAACAGTGTCTTTACCTTGCGCAGGCTGGTGTGAGTAATTGCACTCCTGCAGGGTTGGATTCCTATAATTGTGTAAATCCGAGTGACAGTAAAACACGCCTGAAACGTTTTACTTTTCTTAGAAATTCTTTCGAGTTTTCGCCCTTTTTGGGGTCCGGTTGAGGCTTAAAACCACCTTCCGTGAGACATTTGAAAAGACATGCAACAAATCAGCTTTGTAGTTGAAAAATTGTGCCTGGAACTTCCTGTAAAGTGACCTTTCTCTTGTTGCTCTTCCTTTCAAGCTGTTAGCAGGCCACGACTTCCTAAAAATAATTTAGCAAGTGCAGAGGATCCAGGTACGAGAGAGGTCACAAAAGTGGATAAAGGCAGAAGACAGCATTCCTAGGTTTGACGGATGACTCTTCCTCGGCCCATTTTTCATGCTCTTGGCCTCCTTGTTGAGAGTGCGCAGAGGGAGGAAGAGTCTAGGTGAAGCCACAGGTGCTGTGCCCCCGTAGAGGCTCCTGGGTATAAGCTTGTGCTGGAAGGTGGGAGGAGCTGAGAAGGGTAGAAAAGGACGCAAGTTTTTGGTAAGGATGTTAAAGTTGCCTTTTTGTCTAGGAGTATGTGCATTTTGGCAGGAAAGGTCATTAAACTGTGGGAACCTGTGATGCTTTTGACCAAGAAAAGTTTGACTATACCTGACATCCATTGATATAGATTATAGATAGGCAGTAGAAACTCCACTTGTTGCAGGTCAAAATGTAGTGCCCACAACCTTTGTGTCTAAACTATGCAATAAAAGCCAATTTATTGAAAGCCTGGACAAATTCCAGCTTCTAAGAATGCTGTAAAGTACTATTTAAAGATGCTACAAGTGCTTTTCTGACTATGAGCAATAACACATTTATCAGGGGACTTACTCCTACATATCTCTGCCATATACAGTTTATTCAGTCATTATGTTATTGTGCGAGAACATGTGTATTATTTTGGGTTTATTTGTTTGCATTCACTGGGAATAACTAACATGGGAAATAAACAACAATCTACTTTATCTCGACTGTATAAATACGTGAAGAAACATTAAAATGATGCTAAATTGACTTAAACGGAAGCAAAAACCTGCTTGGAGATATGGGCATCGGGTAAATTACAATATCTGGAAAGCTTACTGATGAAACAGCGAGTGTTTGTTTACACCTTTGAAAAATGGAGAAAAAAAATCATACTGTCAACAAATCAAATGCAAGTTCAAGTCTAAAAATAGTTCATTGTTAAACATGCTCCTTAACTAATGTATTGTCATTACTGTTTTGGGGGTTTCTTGGCTGCCGTTGAGAATCTGCTTTGTAGCTTGCTTGCATTTAAGAGCATTTTTAGGTGAAAAGTTTTGTAAGTTGGAGTAAAAGTGAAGAATTTCATCTTTCACTGAGATTCAAAGTTGGACAAAGAAGTTCCTGCAAACAGGGCATTGGGTATAACAGTATTTGACAAGTATTACTCTGCCAATTTATTCAGTGGGATCAGTTAGGAGGTAATATGTATGTTTTGAACGACTTCATTTTTTTCCCCTTTGTTTTCATTTTAATTCTTTGTATAAATCACCTAAGTGCAAAATAATTCAACTCTAGGCTGACGTATGTGAGATGCTTTCCGCTTATACATGCACATGTCTGACTTGGTGATATCTCTGTCTGCTGAATGTTAACAAAATAAATGTGTACTATGTGTATTTGTGCTGAAGTCTTGTTACTTCTTTTGAAATCACTTTGTTAAACCTGAATTATACATGAGGACCATATTTCGCTGGACACCTCGAGCCCTGTCAGGTAGTGATATGGTGTTTACTATAATCATTGTTTTGGACTTTTTAGCCTGTTGACTTTGTTAACCACTTAAACCAAAGAAGTTTCGCTCATGGCAGATGATTGCCCGCAACTTGAGTGCTCCTCCTCACGCATCTTGTAAACATGCTGACCTTTCCTTCTCAGACTTTAGCATTGTAAACGTCAATAAACATTTTATAACACTGAAATTGTGTTTTGGGTCTGTGTCAAGGTCAAAGAAGACAGTGGTGAACATCTCACATTAAAAAAGAGACTGTATTAAATTAAGACCACAGTGCACACAATAGTGTCTCCACTGCCATTAGCGGTTATTGTATTAGCTTTAATATCGGCGACCATCAAAGAAACTGGCCCCTGTTGTTGACCTTATAAACACTTATGTTACATGTGAGAGGTAGAAGTTGGGTAGCATTTGCCTATCGGCCTCACCATTGAAATGTACAACCCCACATCTAAAAAGGTTGAGACACTGGGAAATATAAATGAAAAAAACAGTGCTGCGATTTGCAAATTAACGTTTTTTTTATTCACAAAAGAACACAGAAAACACATCAAATGTTGAAAGTGAGACATTTTACTATTCCATGAAAAATACTAGCTCATCTTGAATTTGATGGCAGCAACACATCTGAAAAAAGTGGGGACAACGTGCCAGAGGAGTACTTTCTAAGGACTGAAGTTAATTGGCAATGGGTCAGTAATGTGACTGGGTATATAAAGAGCACCTTAGAGAGGCAGAGTCTCTCAGAAGAAAGATGGGCAGAAGTTCAGAAACTGTCTACAGCTATGTTCCCACTGCAGGCAATTCTGATTTTTTACTGAGATCTGATTTTTTTTTTTTCCCATGGTCGTTCACATTATAATTGAAATGTGACCGCCATCAGACTCCAGCGCAGTCTCTGGCCCTGAAGTGATGCACATGCAGCACACTGTGGTTACGAAAGTAAATATGGATGCTACACATGTCAGCATGTGAGTAGAACTTCAC
>VUQH01061947.1:0-11392 GCA_015106775.1 Etroplus canarensis | reverse complement strand
TTTTAACAACCAAAAAAAAAAAAAAAAAAAAAAAAAACAGGGGCCATCGTGGCTGTAGTACCAAAATAAAGTCCAGAGTAGTCGTATTGTCTTCACATGGTGGCTCGAGACAAAGCAGGAGAAAGCAAATAATGTGAGTTGCCAGTGAGTACCCATTCAACCAGTTTCTGTGGCTTCTTTCAAATACGTAACATTTCCTGAGCCTGAGTTTCCCCCTTCAGAAAACAGTCACCAAAGAGAGAGTGAGGAGGGGGGAGGAGAAATGTCTAGGGTGTGTTGATTTAGCAGATTTGTTGCTGAGGTCCTCAGAAATGGTAGCATTCAGCATGAAAAGATTGCATCCCATGTCTCCTGCTGATAAAACTTTATCACTGTCAAAGGAAGCTGTGAAACCAGCGCAAGAAAAAATAAACTGACATTTGTGCTCCTGGGACGTTCTCACGCTCATGTATCCACTTTGTGTCGAGGTCAAAATGTGGACTCTTAGCACTCAAAGGCACCATGCAACTTTTGTAAAGGAGCACTGCACCAATTTTAAACATGAAGCTCTGTGTGACTAGTTATAATTGCTCCATGGAAACAGTTACATAATATTAACTAAGGCTCTGTAAGGACGCACTCCATCACTGGAAAAATAACCCTGCTGATATCATCTAAAGCTAAAAGCTGTGTATCAAACTGGTGTGTGGTTTTTGAAAGACATTTAACAAACAGGCAGGTTTTTGGAGCTGGAACTATTTAGAAATTCAAACACAAGCTGCGAGCTGCAGACTAATAAATAGATTTATGAACTGCATCACGTGTAAAAACATATTCAGGTACTAATATATGTAAAGTGTGTCCCTGTAGTGTAGTGGTTTACATTCGCCTAAAATCTGGTTCGTTTCCACCATGGACGGTTGCATCAGGAAGGGCATCTGGCGTAAATCATCTGCCAAATTACCAGTGTGGATTAATCTGCTGTGGTGACCCACTGGGGAGAATACCAGGGAGCAGCTGAGGGTACATTCATTTTTATATGTAAAGTGTGCTGGACGCACACACTTTAGGGCTTTCCTCTTTATTTTCAATAAATATAAAAATAACTGCTTGGATGGTGTCCACAAATATTTGCTTTTTGCAAATGAAAATTGATTGAAGAAAAATGCTTCTTAAAATCAACATTTTAGTTATTGTTGCAACGCAGCAGTCTCACCACAGTTTGTGAAATAGTCATGACCTTTACTCTATGTTGATTCATGTTTCTGGACACGAATTTTACAGTTTCTCATGTCCCTCAACACGAATTTCCCAGCAATATTTTCATGTCCCTGCGCACATACATTTTGCATCCATATACATTTATTTTCCACTTTTAAAAAGCAAAGAAGACCATGATGGGAGGTGGAGCGAATCCTTTTGCGGGTTATGCCAGAGACCCAAGTTTCACTCACATGTAACAGATTTTTTCGTATCATTTTTAAACAAGTTATTAATTCAATCTATATGTATTTATTGGTTAAATTTAAACATTAACAACAACTTAGGTTTAAGCACTAAAAACTGCTGGGTTAGGTTTAGAGAAAAATCAGCTTGTGTCAAAATACAAGGACTTTCTTATGCTCCTCAGAAAAATTGCAAAAAAAAACCCAAGAGCTGCATCTTGGGCACCCTGCAGTCACTGAGTTGACCATGAACTCCTCTGCAAGCATGTTGGTCATCTGTCTAACAGCTAAAACTTGGCTGAAATTGGGTCACACAATGATCCCAAGCAAACCAGCAAATGTAAGACAGAATTGCTGAGAAAGAAAAGAATCAAGGTCTTGCAATGGCCCAGCCATCGTCCAGACCTCAGTCTGACTGAAACACTGTGGTAAACGAATGCCCGCAAATCTCAGTGAACTGAAGTAATGTTGTAAAGATGAGTGTGCCAAAATGTATCCTTAATGATCTGAGAGACTGATAAAGTCTAAAGGTATTTCTACAAGCTACTGGGTCATGGGGTGTACTCTTTTTTCACATGACAACTTTTCATCCTAAAACACTAATATTGGTGCGCTGATGCACACACACACACACACACACAATTAGATTGCTTTTTCATGACTACTTCATGTTTTGTCATGGGACTGGGCTTGTATGAGTAGAGAAGGCTGAGAGCAAAATACCTGATTCCACTGAAACTTCTGTTTTAATGTAATGACATGCCATTTACACCATGTTTTAATCCCAGTAACATTCTACCTCTGTACCCAATGTGGGGCAATACTGTAGGAATAACATCAGACTTACTGTCTCCTGTTGGTCTCCTTATTGAAGCCACTATGCTTGGGCACTAAGATGCATTTTAATAAGAGATATGGCCTGGTACCAAGACAGGGAACCTTAGAATGGAAAATTTTCAGATTAATTCTTATGTCAGAATTGTGACAACTTGGAATGTCCTAAATCAGTGGAAGCAGTGCCAGGAATACATCCTTTCATAATAAAATTACGAAGACTGCCTGCTTAATTTTGCTCATGCAGCTTCTACAATTAACTGGAGTCAGGTACGCTTTCAGCTTGCTGAGAATGCACTCAGACCAGCTGCGATTTGGTAGTGTGTGCTTGATCCCAACCAGATCGTGTGTAGTGCATGCACCCAGCATGTGTTTTTCCTTTTACACATAACATATTTACATGCAGTTCATAGTTTAATGTCAGGTGTGAATGAGGTACCACTGAAGCTGAGGGTGCACTTGTTTTGTGGGCCATCAACCGAAGGGGAATAATCCAGGTGCATGTGTGACATACTTATGAAAGGTGGATATTGATCAGAGAGAATGACCCTTAACCCCTGGAGTCTTGCAGTGAATGTGTGGGTTAAGAAGATCTTCTCCTTCTTCTTTCGGCTGCTCCCGTTAGGGGTCGCCACAGCACCAGAAGCGATCGTTGTTAACCTGGGCCAAAACCAATCCAGTATGGAAGTTGTATTATGAATCCACATATTTGATTTGGCAAAGACTTTACGCCAGATGCCCTTCTTGACGCAACCCTCCCCATTTACCCAGGCTTGGGACTAGCATTAGGAGTACACTGGTCTCTGGGTCCCTGTGGCTGGGCTAAGAAGGTTAAGAATGGTGTGGCTGAAGAAGATAACAGATAATATATTAGGAGGGGGATACTAAGGTGGTAATGCAGAGAGTAAGATTTAAAAGTTTTCAAGTAAATCACTTCTGACTCACTTCTCCAAATGAGCTGGGGATGGAGGAACTTTTCAAACCCAATTTTTCTTAATCTACATGGAGACAGGTATCGACCATTCCCTCAGAAACTAAAAAGAAATGCAAACAGCAGAAGAAAATAGCCTCCAGATGCACATAAAACAATTCAGTGAAGACTATTTCTTCACAATCAAAACATATCATTTATAGTTAACCAGAGACCCCATGCCAGTCTCCAGAAGGTCATAAGTGCTCCTTGTGAAGGAGACCGGGAAGGGTCATTGCATTCTGGAGCTGACCAAATCAATGGTGTGATTAATGGAGCTAATTTTACCTGGACACTGCGGATCATTACTTCCTGCTCTCCATCACCTCCTTCCTCCCGTCTATATGGAAGCCCGTGTGGATAATGTGTTTGCTTCACTAATGAGAGCCCCGCAGAGAGACAGAGGACAGGGGAGGGTAACAGCGGCGGACAGCAAGTCACCTGGGACTGCGGCCTGACGCACAGAGATGCTATCTGTAGCAGCCGCTGAAAGCATCACCACAGCTTACGGAGTCATGACCTTCAACAGCTGACAATGTGCTGACTTAAATGTTACCCTGCATACCTGTCTCATAACAATATTTCATTAGCCTGGAGTATTTTCCTCAGAGAAAACTAACATGACTATAATTAAAATGCCTGCCCCTTCCCCTTGGTGAAGGCTGCTGCCTTTTAAACATTCCATTCTCACGCAGCATTAAAACAGTTCATAATTACAACTCGATGTCTTAACACTTTTTGAAATGATGAACTCAGGTGATGGCAGATAAAAGCAAACATCTTCTCATTTCTACAGATTTTTATTCCCATCAGATTTCCTCACATGCTGACCACTGTTGCAGGGAATTTTAGTATCTGTATTAAATAGGTGATACTCGCTCCGCTGATGGTTCAAAATGTTGTAATGTAACCTGTTACTGTATGTCACAAAATAAAACAGTTTGAAATGCCACCAAAGAAGTGATGTTGTGCGAGGTTAGTAATGTCTACTCTGCCCATTTATCTGTGGGCTGGCGTTTGGAGCATTTATGCTCGTGAAGCCCTTTCAAAACACACAAAGCAATCCGGTTAAGATAAGGTCAGCATAAGGCCAAAGTTGGTTTTCCTGAACCCTTGCAAACTTGACATTTTGGGATTTTTCATCCGACAGCAACAAGTAACAGTTGACCTTAACCTTGAGCTGAGTTGGAGAGGACAGGGTCACATGTATGATGCTCTTTCCCGTGTGCTTCAGTTGCTGGCTGCAGAGGCAACCTGAGACTGCAGTATGAAATACGAATAAAAACATGCACTGTTTGACTGCTCATTAATGCAAATATCTACATAATGCCTATAAAAAGGATTCCCCCTCCCCAATGGATGTTTCCCCCTCTTATTGCTATAATAAATGAAATCATGGTTAATATAGTTTGGCTTTTTTGACAAGAATTTGCAAAAAAAAGTTTCTGTCAAAAACAAAAGTGAAAATAATGTCAATTAATTAAAAATATATAGTATAAAATGAAATGTGCATAAATTTTCACCCCCTTTAATGGGACTGACCTAATTCAACAGAGGTCCAGCTAGCTGATTCCAGCAGTGTCACAATTAGTGAAACGGAGATCATCTGAGTTCAGTTGATGTATGTCAAGTGATTGTAGTATAAAAACACCTGGTTCATCAGTATTCCTGCTATAATTGCAACATGAGGACAAAAGAACACTCCAAGCAACTCAGAGAGCATGGTGGCGGCAGCATCATGCTCTGGGGATGCATCTCAGCAGCAGGCCCTGGTAGATGGGAAGATGAATGCAGAAAAATACCACCAAATCCCGGAGGATAATCTGACTCAGTCTGCAAGGGAACTACAGCTTGAGAGAAGATTTATTTTCCAGGAAGACAATGACCCCAAGTATACAGCAAAAGCTACACAGAAATGATTTAAAGACAACAAGGTGAATGTTCTGGATTGGCCAAGCTTCACACTGATAGGCCACAGGGACTCAAAGAACTATTTGTTACAACAAAGGTGTGCAGAAGAGCATCTCTGAGCACAAAAAATCTTAAAGCAGATGGGTTACAATAGAACAGAAGACCCCACCAGGTGCCACTCTTATCAGCTAACAACAGGAAAACTGGACAGTAAAGGACTGAAAAAACACTGCCTGGTAGGTAGGGTCAGAATTTGGCACAAAGGACATGAAAGCATGGATCCATTCTGCCTTTTATCAGCGGTTAAGGCGGCGGTTTTATGGTGTGGGGAATATCTTCTTGGCACACTTTGGGCACCTTAGTTCTATCTGAGTGCCAATGTTTAAATGCTACAGCCTACCCAAGTATTGCTACTGACTGTCCATCCCTTTATGACCACCATCTTTTGATGGCTGCTCCGGGCAGGATAACAAGCCATCTTACAGAGCTCTCATATATCAGACATGACAATGCTCACTGTACTCAAATGGCCTCTACAGTCTCAGATCTCAGTCTAATGAAGTACATTTTGGGGTGTGGTGGGACAGAAAATCTGCATTAAGGATGTGCAGTGGACAAATCTGCAACAATCGTGTGATTCTATCATGTCAATATAGACCAAAAAACTCCGAGCAGTATTTCCAGCTAAAGGCAAAGGGGATCCAACCCAGTGCTGGCAAGGTTTACCTAATTAAGTGGCCCGTGAGTATATGTTAACAACTGCTTGTTGGATCAGTACAGAATTTAAACAGATGCTAAGAGTATCCTCAGTTATAGCCTATTCCTGTAGGACAGTCACAAGATTAACAATTTTGACTGAAACATCTGAAATGAGACCAGAGAAGTTGACCCGTTTTTGTGCTGAAATGCATCACAACTGTTGTCTTTATTATTAGCTGTAGTGTGATGTTGGCAGTATGCTTTCACTTGCAGAAGTCAGGTAATAATGGTGACCTTAAAGTAGTGGGGGGGAGGGCTTTATAACTGAAATCAAGCTAGTTAGTTTTTAATTGATGAGCAGATGGTCCTTAAGTTTCTTACACTGAGTCTAGATCGCCTTAATCTGCAAAATGAGATAAAATCTTCTGCTCCATTAATACCATATTCTGTGTTGTGCCATCTTGTGCCCTCAGTACCATTAAACCCAATGCAGTACAGTAGGAGGGATGGCAAATGGACACAACAGGGTGCTAGTGAAAGTACAGCAGATAACTATTTCTTTTGCTTCATTTATGTCTGTTCTGTATTAAAACTATTTCCTTTAGTGTTTTGATCCATCAGCCCCATACCACTGAAGTTAATGATGTGAACGTGGTACGTACAACAGCAGTGCTGGAGACAGCTGGGGGATCAAAAACTAAAATGCTTTCAATCAAAACATGGTGGGAAGGCTAAACAAAATGTCAGCAATTAGAAAAAAATAATCTAATACTGTTACAACAGTGCTGAAATACTTTCAACAAAAGCCTAATGTGTCTCATTTGAGTGTCTGGAATGCACAGCGTGCCGTGGGTATGTTTTCATATGCATGTAGGTGTTATTCTAAGCAGATTTCAGTGAGAAGGTGCACCATGGCGGAAAAACCATTTGGAACCAGTGATGGAAATGATAGAAATTGGAAACAGATTAGGAACTCGTCTGGTCTGAGCGGTCCGTGCACAGCTAGCAGACACAAAATGGGTATTTCTTTGGAGCTGTAGAGCTGGGTGTATTGCAGCCGAGAGGTGCCATTGATTCGTTCATTCAATAACATTCTACATGGTGCTGTATGTGAAATTCTCCTGTCCTTACAGAGGTGGTTTATGGCTGCAGAAATATGAAGATGGTCTATTCTGCGCCACGAGGAGAAAGGCTCTATGCCTGTGAATAGACCTGGGGGAGATTGGAAGATGGCTTTCATCTGTCACACTCCACGTACTGACAGTAACTATTCTATTTCTTTACAAAGAAAAAAAAGTGAAAACGGCTCCATTCACTGCTCTGAAGGAAAGATGGAGGATCTCTGAATGGATGTGGGAGGAATGGCATGAAAGGCAGATATATGATCAAACTGCATATACAACATTTGGGGGGTGGTTGGCAAAAGATGCACTATAGAGCCTGAAGGTATATCTGATTCATATTCAAATACATAAAGAGGAAAGTTAAAAAAGTTCCTTGATCGTCTGTGAAGTTTTTCGGTGTCAACCTTGCGTGTCACAGCTGAGCGAGCACGACTGTATTGCTGCACGAAATGGCAGCAGGTAAAGGCTATGCGTGCGTGAACACAGGCATGAAAGAGACGAGGACGCGTGGAAACATCTGAACGATGTATTTACTGATCAACAAAGCGGTGGGACAACAGAGGAACGAGGCAGAAAGATGTTCGGCATATCATAAAAGCATAAAAGAACTTTACAAAAAAAAAAAAAAATTAAAATCGGCGTCATCACAGTGAATCCTCAAAGATAATGACATGACTCAACAGTTGATGGTTTGATGGGAAATCATCCTTCTTCCTGTCTACGCTTGTCAAACTCACTGTTCCTGTAGGAGACATATGCACTTTACAGTCCTAGCAGTGGCAGAATTGCCACTTTAAATTCATGGTAATATTTGAAACAGCAGGTGCCTGATTTCAGACGTTGCCAGAGAAAAAACAGGCTTCTTATTCCTACTGAGCAACTGCTGATTGGTGGCATTTGTTTTATCTTTTCGCCGCTGTAAATGGAGAGTGGCAGATGAGTTAAAATGGTTCCTTGCAACTTCCACTTCGTTAGGTATACCTTTTCAACTGCTGCTTGTCAATACAAATATCTAACTAGCCAATTACGTGGCAGCGACTCAGTGCATTTCGCCATTCAGATATGGGTGAAATAGGATGCTGAACTTCAAACTGAACATAAGAATGGGGACGAAAGGGGATTTCAATGACTCTCAATGTGTCATGGTTGGTAGTGCCACACGGGCTGGTCTGAGTGGTTCAGAAACTGCTGATGTGCTGGGATTTTCCCACACAACCATCTTTTTGTTTTTGTGTTTTTGTTTTTTTGTTTTTACAGAGAATGGTCCAAAAATGAGAAAATAGCCACTGTGTGGCCATTGTCTGACTGAACGTGATTTGTTGATGCCAGAAGTCAGGGGAGAATAGGCCAGACTGCTTTTAGCTGAGGCCACGGTAACTCAAACAACCACTCGTTACAACCAGGGTAAGCAGAAGAGCATCTCTGAAGGCACAACACATCGAACAGGAAACCGAGATTACAGTTCACCACAATTTAACAGCAGGAGATCAGAAAAACATTGCTGGTCTGATGAGTCTCGAATTCTGCTGCGACATTCGGATGCTAGGGTCAACATTTGGCATAAACAGCATGAAAGCATGGACCCTATCTGCCTTGTGTCAATGGTTCTGGTTGGTGGTGATGGTAAAATGATGCGGGGGATATTTGCCTGGCACATTTTGGGCCCCGTAAAACCAATTAAGCATTTTGTACATGCCACAGCCTACCTGAGTATTATTGCTGACCATGTCCATCCCTTTATGACCACAGTGTACCTATCCTCCAACTCGTGCTTTCAGCAGGACAATGTACCGTGTCACAAAGCTCAAATCATCTCCGGATGGTTTCTTGAACATGAAAATGAGTCCACCGTACTCCACAGCCTCCAAATCTCAATCCATTAGAGTACCTTTTTGAGCTGAGAGAATCTATGCTACTAAGAATTAAAGCAGTTCAGAAGGCAAAGGGGTCTAAGCCGGTACTTTTAAGGTGTATCTAGTAAAGTCGCCCATGAGTATATAATGGAGTTAGCTATCAGTGTGTTATTTAACACATCGTCTTTGCAGTATGTAGGCCCCACATTCCAACTTAACAGCACATGAAAACACTGAAGTCTGAACGACCTCTTCCTTTTAAAAATCCTTATGCTATCCTTACGGTCAGTGATCTTTGTAGTTGCACTGCAGTGTGGAACTAGTCGTTCTTAGAGGAGTGACAGGGAAAACGTACGCTCTGTAAGACTTGTTTATTCATGCTGTTTGGCTTCTCAAAATTCAACAAAGAGCAGGACGGAGCCACTAATTAAAATCTGATGGCATCCAGGACTGATCAGCACACCCACTATGAAGCGTTTCATCTCCGTGTGGAAGTGGCAGTCGTGACGTTTATTTTTGTCTGTAACCTATAACCCTAAAAATAAATGTTTGTCTCTGGTTGCAACTCCTGACAACAGATCTAATTAAATGGACATGCTCACGATGACAGCTTCCATCAGGGCAGATAAACACTGCTTTTGCATCCTCTGTGTGTTTGGCTTTGGAGATGTTTTTTACAAAAGGGTGTCATGAGTAGCCCCATGCACATGACTTGTGTGGGTAAAATGCAATGCTTGACGGGCTGTTGCGGGTATTGAGTTCAGGGGGAGGTTCAGTTTTGACAATGAGTGAGCTGCAAGCTGAGGAGGAGGCAGTACTGACGTCTCTCACACACACACACAAACACACACATACAGGAAACATAAAATGTCATCAAACTCACATCATGACCCAACAAGCACACGACAAAAAGGGGCGAGAAAAGATGTTGGGAATCGATAGTAAGATGTTATTTCTGAATACAGATGATCTGCTGGCCTCTCTGCTGCGAGACAGTACAACTAGCTGTGTGTGTGTGTGTGTGTGTGTGTGTGTGTGTGTGGGTTGGGCGTTTCAACCTTTTTCATCCAGTAAAAGCAACAGTTTGAACCTGACTGACCTCCAAGGGACTCCATTCAGCTGCTTCCTGTTCTGCACTAATAACCTCCACTAGGATATATGGTCCTTAACCTGGTGAGTCATTAAGTGGTGTACGATAAGGACTTGTGTTAAAGCATCAGTTCGTTTCCTGTTGTAATCATTCAGGTTTGGAGCTAATGACAGCCCTGGCCAGTGTAGGTCAGTTTAGCAGCAGCGTTTTGGCTTGGCAGGCGTACATGAGCTTGATGGGCCCACGGGGTCCTGTCCAGGCTCCAGCGGTGACAGGCACTGTACGGTAAGCATGCATACAGCGAGGCAGAAAGATATTCATATTCAATCCACAGAGACAGGAGTGTTTCTTTGATTATTTTTTTTTTTTAAATGAGGTGACACGGGGGGGTCCACCAACCAGTCAGGAGGAGGGGGGGCTCATGAGAAATGAGAAAATTTGATCAGAAATGAAAATGAAACAAAAGCACTTGAAAACTGCTTGAAAATCCAACGCGTTATAATGCGTTTAATGTGCACATTAAATACCTCCGTGAACCAGGAGATGTACCTTCCTCCACACTGGAGCACAAGATTTACCAGCAGTTAGAGAATCTAATATAATATAGTTTGGTTACAACAGTAAATATGTTTAATTTTTCTGAGTGGTAGAAGTAAATGACAGCGTCTCGTGCATTTTTTTGTTTGCAGCTTGCAAAGTAAAGGAGTCAGGTAATGGTAGGCAGGGAACCAGACCAATTTGAGGTAAATGAGGAGGAATCCATCTCTCAGAACTTACAGATTTTAATTAAACCAGCAGCTTTCGCTGCATGTGACATTGTTTAAAATTTCATTATCATATATTTACAGTGATGCCGTGAAGAGGAGAAAGCTGTCTTTAACAGAAGGGGAGGGGCAGATCTTATTTGCAAATCTTATAAACTAATGTTTTATTCACAAACTAACAGAAAACATCAAATGTTTTCTTTCTTACTTTCTTACTAACCGATCCCAGACTGTAAGACTTGGTCCCTACCTCTCCTCCTCCTGTACGCTGAGCATCGGCTCCCCTCAGGGCCGTGTGCTGAACCCACTCCTGTACTGCCTCTACACCCACGACTGCAGTCCGGCCCACAACAACAACCTTATCGTCAAGTTCACTGACAATACCACAGTGGTTGGACTCCTCTCCAAGGGTGATGAGGCTGCTTACAGGGAGGAGGTCCTGAAGCTGACAGCCTGGTCTTCAGAGAACAACCTCGCTCTCAATACCAAGAAGACCAGAGAGATCATCATCGACTTCAGGAAGCACAGAATTGACCCAGCCCCCCTTTACATCAACGGCGAGCGTGTGGAGAGGGTCCACACCTTCAAGTTTCTTGGTGTCCTCATCTCTTGGTCAGAAAATATCATAACAATCATTAAGAAGGCTCAGCAGCGGCTACACTTCCTGAGAGTCCTTAGGAAGTATAACCTCAACACCGACCTGCTGCTGACCTTCTACCGCTC
>VUQH01061944.1:17956-29635 GCA_015106775.1 Etroplus canarensis | reverse complement strand
CCACAAAGACACAGTGCAACTCCTTCTGACCTTCTCTATACTTCTCCATCAACACTCTCAAAACAAACATTGCATCTGTTGTACTTTTTCTCGGCATGAAGCCATACTGCTGCTCGCTGATGGTCACCTCTCTTCTTAGCCTAGCTTCAACAACCCTCTCCCATATCTTCATGGTATCAAGTTGATCCCTCTGTAGTTACTACAGCTCTGCACATCACCCTTATTCTTGAAGATTGGTACCAGTGCACTTCTTCTCCATTCCTCAGGCATTCTCTCATTCTCCAAGATTGTGTTAAACAATCTGCTTAAAAAGTCCACTGCCCTCTCTCCTAGACATCTCCATACCTCCACAGGTATGTCATCTGGACCAACTGCCTTTCCACTCTTCATCCTCTTCATTGCTGCCCTCACTTCCTCCTTACTAACACTCTGCATTTCCTGATTCACCATCTTCCCTCCCTCTGACCTCCTCTCTCTCTCATCTTCCTCATTCATCAGCTCCTCAAAGTACTCCTTCCATCCTCTCAACACTCTCTTCACTCATTAAAACATTTCCATCTCTATCTTTAGTCGCCCTAATCTGCTGCACATCCTTTCCAGCTCTGTCTCACCAATCAATACAAGTCCTTCTCTCCTTGCTTGGTGTTCAGCCTCTCATACAACTCACTATAAGCAACCGGCATCAAGTGAGCATCAAGTGTCCACTGAACACACAAGCAGTGGTTTGTGTGTGCGAGTTATATTTTAGCTAAACAAGCTAAAACCCAAGAGAAAACTGACTGTCTAATTCATAAAACGGGCTGCGAATGACCTTTTGGAGCTAATTTGAAAACTCTACAAAGGAGGACATTACCTGTGGTGTTAACATGATAAATCCACAGTGAAGCCTTTCATCAAACACTGAACACAGCAGCATCGCCTTTTCAGTATCACAGAATCCATTTATCATGATACCATATTATGGTATATTACCATTGGAATGGTAGGCATAAGGGTACAGCGTCATGTTGTAAGCTGGTCTGGGATTCTCAGCCGTCCAAAGCAGACCAAATTTCAATTCAAACAGTGTTAATTAGTGATTGCTTTTCCTTCTCTGGTCTTGTATGACTTAATGATAAAAAATACAAATACACTGAATTGCATTAAAATATATCTTCAGGCAGGTCCACCGGGAGGTGATTAAAAAAAATTTAGAATTCATAAACATGCGGTTTATTGTGGTGTTTTTCTTATTACTATAATATATTCTATCATTATTCTAGCATAATTATTGTAATTTTTTATTGCCATCATCAATCTCGTTTTCCTTTTTGGTGAGATTTCTTTTTTCATATTGCTGTCACTTCGTTTTTCTGCTGAAACACCTAAAATTTTCCCTCTGTGGGACCTTTAACCCTCTGCAGTCTGGGGTATAACGTTTTTGACTACTTTTGATTTGACCTTTAAGTTTCACCTTAACTGTTTAACTGTCTGTTTTTTAGCACAGTCCAACTGTGTAACTTCAGTCATTTTTTTCATTTTAACATACTGTATTAACGCCAGCTCACCCTCTCTCTGTACCCTCTTCCCTCACACCAACCCTCTGCATGTCCTCCTTCACTACATCCACCAACCTTCTCTGTGGTCTTCCTCTTCCCCTGCACACTGGACTTAAAATCACAAAATCATAAAATCCGAGCAGGGAAAAGTTTGTTTATTACTCACAAAAAGTCTTAATTAATATGAAAATATAAAAATAAATTAAAACAACTTTTTACACTAAAATTCAGGTAATGTCTCAGGATTTTTTGTACAACTATTTACAAAACAATCAGGTGTCGCAATAGGATGCCACAAGTCATTTGTGAAACTCCAAGCAGAACCTCCCACAAGAATTGCTTTTACACAACTTTTTTCTTTTAATAATACTGTATGTAAAGTCTTTTTTGATCTGGGGTTTTTAAAGGTGAGATGGCTGCTTAAGGGTCAGTACACCCACACGTGCCCTCTCCTTAGTGGTACTGTAACATGTAGTCAAATGAAACAATTTTGAAAAAAAAAAAATCACTAAAAGTCACTTTTGCAGTAGTATATAGTTTAAATTATCATTTGGTAGATATTTTCCAAACATATTTATTAGAAAACTAATGAAGACAAAGTATATGAATATATTTTTACGGAATTTGCGAGCTCGTGCACCGTGAAACGTCAGAGGTGCCAAACTGGGTCACTCAGTCAGTCTTGTGGGCGCTGGTCACTGGTCCTGTATCCCTGAAATGGCGAGCTTTCTTGCTGACGAGGACGTATTAAATGAGCCAGAGGCGAACCTAAACATCCAGGTAGGGGTTATATGTTTGAAATGCGGGCTAACGACATGCATTTTACCCGTGAGCCAAGAGCTAGCAGTTCCGACTCGGATGTGGACTGCAGAGATCACGAGGGACACGTCTCAGCCTGCGAATATTAATGCAGAGGCTGGTGATCCACCACACCAAAACCTGGACTGGTAAGAGATATTCTTCACACCATATATGAAATTAATTATGATAAGCCTTTGACTACCAGCTGGCAGCGGTGCACATGCAAGTTGTCACCAGCTGGCAACATGTGTGTGACATTCGGCACCAGATGCTCTTATCGTTTGAAAGCAATTCTGAGTACATAATAGCATGATCTTCAAGTAAAATACGTAAATTCAGAAAATATACATGCATAAATATAACTGGCATTTCCTATGAAATGAAACTGAATCCAAACTGTCATCGCTATTAGAAACCGACCTGCAAATTTGCCCGCTTTGCAACTGCTAGAATTCTCCTTTTGGTTTTTCCATTCATTGGGGTTGTTGGATTGTTTGGCTAGTGTGGGATTTTTCGTGAAGCTGTCCGTGAAGTGGACCTCACATAATGTGGAGTGCTTAGACTGCTTCCACAGGTCTCTTTTCTCCCAACATTTGTAATCCAGGTAGCTCGTAGTTTCTTCTCTGCATGGCTCCAGTGGAAACTTGAACAGTGCCAGGCCCATTCCTGTCGCATAAGCCCATGATGCTCCAGAAAAATTAGTCCATTTTACACAGAAGTTAATGAGTGGCGCTGAGCTGTGTGGCGGCGCTGACATCACGGGGGGGGGGGGTACAAAACCTCAAAATGCTCATAATTAAAAACATATTTTGCATACTTGTTGCACTGTTAATCCAATTATGTGTTTTCTCAAATCGTTTCATTTGCCCTTTAAGGTTTGCCTGTTATATTTTGAGATTTGTTTCTTAATCTTGACAGTCTGAAAGTAACAAAATTTAGCCTGAGCTGCTCGCTCACATTATGACAGCTACCATGTAAGTTTTTGTTGTGGTGAGTGTTTCCACCAATAGAATAAGGGGCTGTGCTTATTTTCTTGCAAGCACTTCTACTGTTTCTTCCCACATAACGTGAATTTCTTATCATAAGTCTGGTTTAATTTGGGCTATCAGCACGTTTTAAAACTGGTATATAGCTTGAAGTTCACACTTTTGATACAAACTGAAACAGAGACTCAGCGAGGCAGCGTCTTCCATTTACGTCATGTGATTTTGACGTGCCAGTGCTTCCAAATCTCCAGAGGGTTAAGGGAATATCTTATCTTCGCTCTAGCGATTGCGTCTCTTGGCTGGCTCTGGAATGCAAACAGGTGTGCCTGCTTTCTCTCCAACATTGCCAACATTTACCTTACTGTGTAAAGTGCCTTCAGGCAGCTTTTGCTGTGAATTGGCGCTATATAAATAAAATTTATTTGCTTAGAACACCCCCACAGATAAATAGTAGAAAGTGGAGGTATAGATATTACTTTCCAGAACTTTTGAGAACATTTTCTTTTTCCTCGAGGCATTCAAACTCGTGTACTCACCCGCTTCGGGCATTCCTTGAGCCTTCTGCACACGAGCCTGAAGAACTTCCTTGGCAGAGACAAAGAAGATACGGTCGCTGGCCTGGGCTCGATCCACCACACCCAGTTCATCCACCAGAAAATTAGTGCAGCGGTCCATATGCTGTCTGCGGACCTGGTTGAGGAACAACATACTTTAAAAGCCATGAATCGCAAAGGCAAAACTAATTTTTAAAAGACAAAAATTCTTCAGACTGTCAGGGGTTAGGATGCAGCTTGGACAGTTTGCCTGTCTGTCACCAGTATAACACATTAAGGAAACAGACAAGGACAGAAACAGAATAAAGTATGACCCTACACTACGTGTTGCATCATATTTCAACCACAGATAGTTCGAAACCTGAGCAAATAAACCAACACAGAGTATCAGCACTGGTAGATAACGACTGAGTCCAACTGTGTGCAGGAGTGATCCTCCATTTACTCCCAGCAAACCAGAACAGTAACACCACTTAAGTGATTCATCTGCATAATCTCATTTGGCACCAGTTTTATAGCGTACTACGCTTCAGGTTACACACACACACACACACACACACACACACCTTTCCAGTGCTTTTCTTTTATCAAAACTGAGCAGTAAGAGAACCTTCTTCCTTTCCTTCTTTTCAGCCCAACTACGAGCAGTACACAGTGGAGGCTTAAATAAAAACACGTATCTACTCAGGGTAGGTCACTAAGAGCAAACCTTCCGTGGGGTATCAAAAGGAAATAAATGTAATACTTCATTAATGTGAACACAAGCCGCTGAGTGGAATGGCATTCCAAGAATCCCGAAAACCACCACAGGTTTAATGAAGGTCAACGCTGTTTCACTCAAAACGTTTAAAATGCCACTTACAACAGCAACAGGGCAGCTTCAGCTGTGAGGAGATCAAAATGTCCCGCATGGGACATCAAATGTGATAACAAAACTGATGTACCACCATAACAGGAATGTCTACAACAGCCATACACAAGCGATTCACATATGCACCATGCAAACGTTTCCAACTGTGAAGATAACCGACCTCCTCCATATATTCAGGTTCTGAGGCAGAGGCATCCCACCGGTTGTTGAGGATGAAAATGTTGGGACTGGAAAGTCGCTCATTGACCTTGTGAAAGAAGGACTTCTCCTGCAGAAAGACAATTTACCACATTTTAAAAGGGAATCAGAAAGTGCAATGGTTGACAAATAAACAAAATAAAGGTCTGTTAGGTGTTGGACCGCCACATGTTACCAGAAAAGCTTTCTTGGTCTCCTGATTGTTACAGGAGGGATAAACACTATATTCACTTATTTCTGGTTTTGATACGTGAAGTTCTTTGAAACATATTAGTCCAAAACACTGCATTGGTTCTCAACTGAGCTGTAATATGTAGACAGTGAAAGCCACAGCACGATTCACATCATTTTCATACTCAGTTATTCAGTGAGCTCTTGTGCTCTGTGGATGGAGGCACTGTCATTCTGAAAGAGATCACTCCCATCAGGATAGAAATGTTCCATCGTAAGATGAAGGTGATCATTCAGACAGCTTTAGATTCCTTTCTAATGACCCTTCCCCAGACTCCAACCCTACCAGCAAACTGCCCCCCCCACTGCATATGAGAGCAACAGCATCCCTTCACTGTAAGGGTTCCACTTTTTCCTTTTTCAAGTGTCCGTGTATTTAAATCATTCACATTGTACAACATCATACATCAACGGTCCTGAAATTTGTTTGAACTTGATCTGATTATACAACACTTCATTCAATTCTAGAGCTCACTGTGACTTCTGGATGGAACACAGAGGTCATGTCCTACCGTCTGCATCAGTGTGGACTCAGAGTTCGCCACCAGAACAAACACATCAGCATCCAGGCAGAACTTGTCGATCCAGCTGTCCAGTTCAGTGGTGACATCAATTCCTGGGCTGAAGGGGAAAACATGATATCAAATAAGAGAAAGGCATTCCTCAGCAAATGAGTATGGCAGGTTTCACTTGAAAAAAAAAACTATATATTAGTCTTAGAGGTACTGCCTATTATTACTCCTTCCCAACATTTATAAAATTAGTTGATGGCTTCAAATTCATATCAAACATATACAGGGTATTTCCAAAAAATGGATCCAATTTCAATGTGGTAAATTTCTTGATAGCAACATGGGACAACTACACAAAGTTACAAATGGTTAAGTGAGTTATTAATAAACTTCGCCCCACCCTTTCATGTGGTAAACATTTCATTCATGAGCGGGTCGTAGTTGCAGAGATATAGTGATTTCAAATCGGGTCCATCTTTTTGAAACACTGTGTATTATTTTTCAAGAAACAAACTAATTTTCAACTCTTAATGTGTTTTCTTAGCACTATTACAGAGAGTTTCAAATGATTTGCAAACCAATGAAATGGAGTTGTACTTCAATAATGGCTCCAACTACAGGCAAGGCCCCTAAACTGTTAGAAAATGCTGTAACTGAGCGAAATATACAGCATCAAAGTGAATCTGACCTGTCCACCAGCACTAGATCATCCCTGAGCAGAGCACATTTGGCTTTAGGCCACATGACACAGACCAGGCTGCCAGCATCCAGATCCTCATCCTGGTGCAGAGCATGGGCCAGCTGGTTCACCGTCTGTAATCAGAGACGGTGTGAGTGTGAGGCAACATCCTTCGCTTCCACTTCGTGTGCACTCCATCAGCTTTACTGACCTTTATGTTCTTCCTCTCCTCAGAGCCTTCAGTGAGGAGGAAGGCCTCGCTGCCATCCGTTCCCTCCACCCTCAGGAAGCAGTTGGTAGTGTGTCCTATTCCAGATGGCAGAACCTTGTCACACAGCATGGCATTGATCACCGAGCTCTTCCCATTACTGGTCCTACAGAACATGTAACAAGCCTGTGAGCACTGTCTCACCACATTTAACCTCCAGTTATTTAGTAAACTTCCACTTTTTTAAGTTGGTGATTAAAGCTGAAGCTTCAGGTCAAATTTTTAACAGATTTTAAAACTATTTTTATGAATGAAAACTTAAAAGAATATGTAGCTAAAATAAAATGTAATAATTTTAACTTAATACATTCAGATAAATACCACTCCAACTAAACCGGAAAAGAGTTTAAAAAAATAAAAACCACGTGCATACCTTCCAAAGAAGACCACCTTCATATGCCGGCGGGCAAGAACTTCTCCAATGCCCGTCACCTTGGTAAGGTAACCCCGAACATCCTGGACCTGCTCCTCTGTGGTAACCGGGTCCAGCTCTTCATTTTTGTATGTATCTAACATGTAAAAGTCACCAGGAAGAGGTCAAATTTTCATACTTGTGGTACCCACAGACAGACTGACGCTGTATAATATACTGCCTGCAGGCCAGTGTGGTAACAGAAACGATTTGCAGGCTGACAGTCACAAGAACCATCAGGAGCTTTCTAACATCACTGAGGTCCAACCAAAGTGTTCAACGCATTTCCTTCTTTGCAATTTTTAAAAACTATTTTAACACTTGGGATCGTTACTATGACCAACAATTCCCTGGATAAAGTAATTAAACCATAGCATCTTTTAAGGTCAAAACATGGAGCTTCAATCAATTTAAAAAAGCCAGATGTTTAAGGGAAAAAAACACCAGAGTGTAATCTTTCAGAAGTTATAAATGTCAACAATGTGTTCTTGTATTGTGCCTTCAACGAACGTTACTATAATATTCAATTAGAACATTATTTGTGTTTACAATGTGATTTTTTTTTTTTTGGGGGGGGGGCAACTTTATGGAAGGGGGGGACACATCCCCTGTGTTCCCCCCCCCCGGGATTTACGCCCATGATCACACCACTAAAAGAGGTTAAAACCACTGCACATCCATGTCCCTCTCTTGACATTTGTGACGTTTACACAAAAGTGTTAAGTATTTCAGAAATCAGAACAAGTGAAATTGTATCCTAAATTGTGTCATTAAGGGAGTTGGCAGGTGGGATCGTACCTTCCAGAAAGGAAGCGCTCTCCTTGATGTACGCCCCCAGCTGTTCAAAGATCCCATTGATCTTCTTCTTTGCTGTGACAAAATGTTTAAGTGGAGATGCGTTCACTTCTGCCATGATTCTCTTCTCCTTTTTGCCGTGAAATGGGTTGGTGTTGAGTCGAGGGAAAACCAGAGACATGGCACTGAAGAGAAGATAAAACATCAGAATCTTGTATTAATCCCAGGAGGGAAATTGCTTGAATTATAACATCTATAAGTATGTTTTACAAAAGTGCCACTTCAATGGTGAATGAATTTTTTAAAACATTTTCAGAAGAGTTAGTACAAATACTGATGTACACATTCACTTTGTCACTGTAACTGAATAACTCAAACAGGTCTACATTTTCCTTAGTGCCACTATCAATCAAATTACTGTTAATGTGTGCCTGTGCATGTGAATGTGTTAATGTTAAGATGATTATTTTATGTGAAGTGTTCCTTCAGTTGTTTAAGACAAATTTCTCTTAATGGAGACAATAAAGTCTAATCTAATCTGATCACTGCAAACTGTTCAGACAAGCCGTTTCAAGTTGGTGCAAACTGTGGTCCAACGGCCACTGCTGGTGTAGAGACACATGAGTTTGTCCAAAACCATATGGTGCGTGACTTATACTACTCACAAAAGTTAAGGACATTTTGGTTGAAATTTATGAAAAATGTAAAAAGTTCACACTACAGTCATATTATATCATGAAAGTAGGGCATTTAAGTAGAAGCATGCAATGGTGATTTCCTCATATCCATGCACAAGACACAGTTTTTGAAAACATCGGGTGTTCTTTGCACTCCGTTTCGTGTAGTTTACCACTTGGATGGCATATTGTAATGTTCCATGAAGCACAGGTACCATAACCTGTGCCGCCCTGGCCAAAAAAACAGTGGTTCCAAGTCGCATTCAGAGCTTTCTCAAATATTCTCCTCACGACCCCCCAAGTTTTTTCCTGTCATGGAGGCAGCGCCATCAATTGTGATACCGATGCACATGTCCCAGCTTAGGCCCTCTGAACTCAAATACAAGTCCACGGTGCTGAAAATGTCCTCTGCTGTCATAGTAGTAGGAAGCTCTCTTGTCCAAATTAATTTGCCCTGGATGTCCCCGTCCCACACGTCTCATGTAAACAAGTAAAACTGCTTTGTTTGTTATATCTGTAGATTTGTTCATTTGTAAGGCAAAATGACCACCTGCCTTAATACGAGCTGTGGTCTGTTGTTTGAAGTCATCCGACATCAAACAACAGACCGTCTTCAATTGACCTACTTATAGTGTCATTTGACAGATGTATAGTTTTTAGTTTAACCGCTACGGACTGATGCAACACTTCTCTCTGACCAGGTCCATGACTGCAGGTAAGATGAGGTCCTCTGCTATAGTGTGGGACTTCTTTAGCTTCGCTACACGATGTGCCACCAGGTAAGATGCACTGAGCGCTTATTCTTGCCTCGAACATGAAGAAGTGAGACACTTTTGTGACGTCCTCAGGTCTTGAAGTCGTCTTCTGAGGTACTCCACCAGTTTATCTTTCAGAGAATGGTGTTTTGGTTCCAAATGCCGCTTCAATTTTGACAGCTTCATGCTGTGCAAACACCTCACTGCACAAAACACGCTGAGGTTTTTGTCCTCAATATAAGAAAATCCATCTCAAATAGTCTGCGTCTTACCTACGTTTTGCCATGCTTATTAGCATATATATACAAACTCTGTGTGTTTTCTTCTATTGTGTGACATGTTGGGTGTAACCCGCCACCCACTGTTAAGGAATGTGAATCAATGACATTCCATTATGTTTATTTTAAACTCTTTTTTTGCCCAGGCAAAGGCCTGCAAAACATTGAAAATAGGTCCACGACCCACCAGTTGAGAATCACTGGTCTAGAAGGTACGATAGAGAAGGTATGGGACCTGTGCAGTGTGTACTTCAGGTCGTCTTGTTGCTAACGTGGGTACAACAACATTTAGCATCTCTACTTCAACGCATTGCGCAGTACGGAATTTTCTGTTGAAATTAAATATAATGTCACACTATTACATAATGTTGCACCATTATATGTTGCGCTATTCTGCAGCGTTTGGCTGCAACAGCCACAGTTTTCCATTGTTTTCCAGCTCAAACAGAGAGGAGGACTGCCTGGATCCAAGCAGTGAAGTATCAGGACCCAGACGGATTTTCCTGGACCCCTGTGAAACGTGCTGTGTTACGTGGCTCCTTTGTGGATCATAATATAAAGTATCTACTTTGTGACTCCGTGCATTAATTGTTCACATTTCTGGACTGTCAGTGGCATCTTTTCAGTATGGCTGCACCATAAATCATTTGATTACCTGTGTTTAAAGAAAGTTCCTCCAATTCCATAATGAAATATTGTTAACTGCAGACTTTTAAAGTATAAACTATAAACTTTTAAAGGCCCAATAACTTGTTTACTGTTAGAACAAGTAATAACTGTAATGTTCATTTATAGCTGAAACAGACTATATTGGATATATTGATGTATAATGAACTTTTTATGTTGGGGAGTAATAATAACCAAATTTACATGTAGCAGGTAATTTGGTTGAAGGGCAGCTCAAACTCAGAAATGTTTATTGTGTAGTAAGTTGTGTAAGTGTGTAAATGTCAGCCAGGCTATATTGATCAGATGAGGTCACGCCCTGCTCAACTGTTACTGTTGTGCATCTGATTGAAATGTTATTGGTCTAATGAACCACAGTGACGTCTGTAGTTATCACAATAAAAACACATCATTACATCTTTAATAGTTCCATCTGCTTCTCTGCTTCACATGACTCGCTTCTGGTTCTGAATCATCTGCTGCAGGTATTAGAAACACCGAGCAACACGTGAACAACTCGTTGGGTCCTTTGACAGTCGCATACAAATCACTTTCAGGTGATACTGTATATCTGAATGTAGTTTTTCCATATAGTTACATTAAGTGTTTATTAATAAATCAGCAGTTTAAATGTTGGTCAGGAGGAAATATGACCTGTTGAGTACGTTACATGCAGCTGTACCTGCATGCATGTTTCTGGACATGTGCAGAAGTGGACATATGTCACATGTTGTAAGGAGGACACTTTGTGTGTAACTGTGGCTGCTGCAGACATGCGCGGCACAATAGTGCAACGTTATATTTAATTTCAACAGAAAACTCTGTACTGCGCAATGTGTTGGAGTTGCTGTTGCACCACGTTAGCAACAAGACGAGACCGAAAGTACACACTGCGCAGGTCACGTCCTCGCAGGTGTGTCCTCGCAGCTGTTAGTGTCCTCGCAGGTCACGTGTCACCCACAGATATGAATCTACTCAGTTATATAAGCAGCTAACGCTAGCTACAGTCGTGTGTTTCGTGTCTTACCGTGGATGGAGTGGTTCCTCAGAAGCAGTGCTCTTGCATTGTGACCTTTCACCTCGTCTCTTCTCCTCAGGTTAATGAGCTCCCAGCTGCTAGCTCGGGTTAGCCGTGTGCTAAGCGGGCCGTGCGGTTCAGCGGTGTGCCCCTTTAGCCTCGCAGCGTCCGACTGACTCAGGCCGCGTCGGCGTGTCAGAGGTGCAGAAGCCGTCGGGCAGCGCGTTTCGCTGGTTTGTTAGCAGCGTGGAGTTTCTCCGGCTCTCCGCTCCGTGCCCTCTCTCTGACAGCCGCTCCTGCTTCTTACTCTAACGGCCCTCACGAGCTTTACCGCCACCAACCGGACCGGAGTCCACAACGAGCTGTGCACGTTGCAGTGACCTCTAGCGGCGGCACCTCGAATGACGCCCTCAAAATGGCAGCAGGAGACCGGGGGGGGG
>VUQH01061936.1:0-10233 GCA_015106775.1 Etroplus canarensis | reverse complement strand
GACAGGAGGCAGAGCTGGAGATGGCAGAATTAAAAATGCTGCGATTTTCCCTGGGAGTGGCCAGGATGGACAGGATTAGAAATGAGTACATCAGAGGGACAGCTCAGGTTGAGAAGTTTGGAGACAAAGTCAGAGTGGCAAGCCTGAGATATTCAGACATGTTCAGAGGAGCAATAGTGAATATGTTGGACAAAGGATGTTGGAGGAGGAGGAGAAGAGGAAGACCACAGAGAAGGTTGATGGATGTAGTGAAGGAGGACATGCAGAGGGTTGATGTGAGGGAAGAGGATGCAAGGGATAGGGTGAGATGGAGGCAGATGATCCGCTGTGGCGACCCCTAACGGGAGCAGCTGAAAGAAGAAGAAGATGATACATCTGGTCACAGTTGTGAGATCCTCAGTTTTAACTCAGAATGCAATCCAGGCCACAAGACCTTGATCTGGAGCCCTTGATTAGAACCACAGTGAAAGTAAAAAGTAAAACTAATTTAGTCCAGAAATGAACAGAATTTTTGTGGTTGGATTTTCAGACGCTGCTATGAATATGTCCGGGATTGAAACTGTAAGTAGTGGAGATCTTGGCTTCAAAGGAGATCATAAAATAAGAGAGGAATTATCTGTGTCTCAGCTTTTAGAAAAAGAAATCCACGATTTTAAAAAGTATAGCCCAGAATACAAAATAGAGCCAAAATAACAAGGTCAAAGTAGAGAATACCAAGTTTTCTCCCGTTTGCCAGTTTTACACTGAGCCTGTACACGAATTTTATTTTTGTTTTTGACAATTGTACATGTAAAAATCAGTGGAGTTCCTCACACATTTTCATTTCAGACATAACCAACCAGCAGCCTTGGCTTATGTAACTTGTGTTTATTGAAAATCTCAGGTGGCTCTAAGTTTAATGACTTGGATATTTCATGATTTCAACTTTTATTTTGTATGTTTCCTGCAATTTATTCAGGTGGTCGTATCTACCCTGTGTCTGTGCCCTACTCAAACAGCCAGAGCACCAGTAAGACCAGTGTCACCCTCTCACTAGTCATGCCCTCACAAAGCACTCTGACCAACGGGACCAACACCGCCTCCACGCTGGAAGAAGGCACCCCCACACCAGGGTAAGCTTGGGTTGTCTCCAGTCCTTGCTTGTTCTGCTTTTCTCCCTTTCTCTTGCTGTGCATGCTTTAAATTAGCTTAATTTTTTCATATCAACCCACCCCTGTTGTGTTTTTGCTTCGTAAACTTCCTTGTTCCACAGCTGTAGGGTGGGTACTCTGTTTGAGCTTTATTCTGCCTTCACCCTACCCTCCCTACTGTAAAGTTTATTTGGACTGTATTTTAAATAAGCAAAAAAACTCCTTCCCTTGATAGATTTATTTTAGGTAAGCTAGATTTTTACTCCCCTGTGCCCCTCCACTGTGATGCTTATTTACTAAAAGCATGGTTTTCACTTCCCTGTAGCGCTGCTGCTTTGTATTGGAAAAGTCATGCCATGGTTGATTTCACAGGTCGCAAACACAAAGCATATCAGGTACAAATAGAAAAGTATTTTAATATTGAACTTCTCCATTTAACAGCGATGCGAGTATAAAAACAATAGTCTCATTTGGCCCTTTTTTCTTTTTTAGAGTTCAGTGTTGTGCTGGTACACATGATTGGTTTTCCAAGAAATTAAAAATTTTACAAAAAGCTGCTTAAATATACTCAATCCTGCTTCCACTGCCAACTAATGGGAACAAGCATGCTTTTCCCACAAGCTGCGCTGTAGAGACGTAGTGTGAAATACAGAGGTTACCGCACAGATCAGTGTGATTTCATGTTCCAGAAATTTAGCAGGGATTCAGACCAATAACAGCTCTGTGCTAAAGTGACGCCTGTGGCTCAGGAGGTGGAGCAGGTTGCCTTCAAGAGGAAGGTTGGTGGTTCGATCCCTGGTTTCTCCAGTCTACATGCAATGTGTCCCTGTGCAAGACACTGGACTACAAATTGCTCCTGATGCATCCATTGGAGTGTGAATGTGCGTGTGATAGTTAAATGTGTGACGAGGCTTGTAGTAAAAAGCACTTTGAGTGCTCAGTCAGAGTAGAAAAGTGCTGTTTAAGTACCAGCCCATTTAAGCTAACACAGAAAGGCTGATGGGGGGAGTGTTGTTTAAAGCATCGGTCACAGAATGAAATACACTATATGGAAAAACGTACTGGGTGCTTCAGTAAGTATCATTGCCACAAGTGTGTAAAATCAAGCATGTAGTCATGCTTTAGTTGTAAAGCATGTTGGCCTTGGATTCTGGAGCAGTGGTGGTGTGGAGTGATAAATCACACTTCGTTATCTGATAGGCTGATAGATGAGTCTAGGTTTGGTGAATGCCAGGAGAATGTTACCTGTTTGACTGCACTGTAAAGTTTCCCAGTGTACAAAGCAAGTCTATAAAGGCATGGTGGGATGAGGGACCAACTCCATATTAATGGGCAATTCAGTTCATAAGAATTCCTGTAGGTGCAATGTGTAGGAGGCCCAATACTTATGTCCATATAGTGTATGATCCTGGTTTGGATCAGATTTGTTTCAAGGCTTATCAGACTGAGTACCAAATAGGAATATTTACTCTGGAAAGTCATCAGAGTAGTACGTTTTTATCTGTGTTTGTGTTCTAATGTGATACGTCTGGAATTTGAACTTATCCAGGTATTTGATTGGCCATGCCTGATAATGCCATTGAGGTCCTGCACCTATGGACTGGCCCTGATTCCCCTGAATCAGAGGGCTGTGTTTTTTCCACACAGAGCTCGTGTCAAAGTCTGAATGCAGCCTTGTGCCTATCAAACCCCAGAAGCCATTTCTTGCACAATTTTTCCCTCCTTCCGGCTTCTAGTGTTGAGCTTTTTGAAGTTGAGACTTTCACTGAATAGAGGGCCACTGTGGGCGCAGGTAGCAATTGTGCTTTAATGGTCCAAGTTAATTATATATGTACTTATCGGAATGAATGATTGACAGCCTCTCTTATCATGCCTAAAATATGCCTTTACCTTGTCAGGTTATTTGTTTCGAACAACCTGTTGTATAATGTGACTGAGCATGAACAGCTCTGTGTGTGTGACTGCACTGTCTAAATGTTCCCGCTGCTTTGGGATCGCTGCAAGTGCATGTTTTCTTTATCCTTTTGTCCTCCTTTTGCTCCGTCATCCATCAGGATTGCTTCTCCAGCTCTTCTTCCTCTTTGAGTTCCACTCTGCTCCTGTCTGTCACTCACCGTCTGACTCACATCTATATTTCTCTTCCTCTTGGGCCCCGACTTGCCAATATCCATCCTGCACCCTTCACTCTGTCCTTGCCTCTCCTTTTTCCACCCCTTTAGCACGTTTCACCCCACTACCTGCCAAGCTTCCGTCGACATCCTGCAGCCCATAATTGAACTCCCTTTTTCCCCTCTTTTTCCCCTCTCCCCTCTTCCATCCTCCGCCTCCCTCTTTTCTCTTTCCACCACCCCTCATCCCCCCTGTCCTCTCCCTTCATCCACTTCTCTCCTTTGTCTGTCCACCCGTGACATGGACCTCTTCCCCTCCTCTTATGGCTTCACATCTTCCTCGTCCTCCTCCACCTCCTCTATTCCAACCCTTATACCCATTTCCTCCTCTTCTGTCACCCACTCCAACCACCCACCTTTCTCCTCCTCCTTCTGCTCCTCCACTCTCCCCAGCAGTCAGAGCCCCACAGTCACCCTCCAGTCCACCAACACCCAGACACAGAGCTCCAGCTCCAGCTCAGGAGATGGAAGCCTGTTCCGCCAGAGAGGGAGCCAAGCAGCTCAGCCTGATGAGACGGGCAGAGTCCCGCCCTACGTGGACTTCAGTCAGTTTTACCGCTTGTGGGGAAGCGACCACGGCGATGGCCAGAGCACCCAGGGAGGCCTGGGACCACAGTGAGACTGGAATTTCTGGCAATGGAGGCACATGGATATTCAAAGGGACATGTTATGCTGTTAATGTATTATAACTACATATAAGTGACCTAAAGGTGTATGGGGATGCACTTTTCAACATTTAGCAATCAAATTGGGTGCAAAGACAATGAAATATCAAGAATATGGTGTCACTTCACACTCCAAATCATGTTCACTTATCTGTTATAGATAAAGGGTCGTGAGTGCCTGAATATAGCAAGCAGATGTGCAGACTGTCAAAATTATTGTCAGATGTAAAAAAACAAGCAAACAATGGGGATCATGGACCTGGGGGTTTGTGGAGTTGTGAACTATTAAATACTTCAAGGCCTTAAAATGAAATGAGTGAATGCGTTACAAAGTACTTATTTTAATTTGCAATGACAATATATCTCCAGATTAATCAATACGTTCTGTGAGCTTTATTCTTCACAAACAGGTGATCAATAATGCATTGCTTCAATGTCCTGACCTTCATCAAAGACCTGAAAGATCCAAAAATGTCCATCCAGAAGAGCTGCTTATTTTGGTAGCTATGACAACGACTATAGTAGCTGGTGACCACATTGTATAATTATAGATATTTACAAAATTCAATATAAACTCAACACGGAGACATGTTCATTCACGTGAGCCTGTATTTAACCGACAAAAGTACAAAGAAAAGATTTTCAGTAGTTTTACTGACCAACTTAATCATATTTTTATAAATGTACACAAATTTAGAATCTTATAGCTGCAACATGCTTGACAAAAGTTGGGACAGAGGCATATTACCGTTGTGTTATATCAAGTTTCCCTTTAATAACATCCGGAGGTGAGGATACTAATTGTTGCAGTTTTACAATTGAAAATCTTGTCTGTTCTTGCTTATTATAAGACTTAAGCTGCTCAACAGTCAGCAGTCCGCTGTTTGATTCTCCTCTTAATGAGGAGCCATACATTTTCAATAGAGTATAGATCTCAACTGGCAACAGGCCAGTCAAGTACACACACTCTGTGTCTATGATACCACACTGTTGTAGCTCGTGTAGAATGTGTTCTGGCATTGTCCTGCTGAAATAAGCAAGGATGTCCAGGGTAGAGACATCACCTTGACAACAGCATATGTCACTCTAAAATGCCAATATACACCTTAGAGTCAATGGTACCTGTACATACATGGAACTCACCCGCGCTGTGCTGGATTTTCCACCTTTCGCTAATAAAAGCCTGGAAGTCTTTTTCATCTTTGGCACTGAGAACTTGATGCCCATTTTTTCACAACTCTGCAGTCTTTTGGTCCATCTGAAATGAGCTCAGGCCAGGAGGACTCGGTCGTGATTCTGCACATACTTGATGTATGGCTTCCTCCTTGCAGGATACAGTTTCAAGTTGCGCAGTGACGGACAGCAAAATGAATGAGTTTCCGATGTACTCATGAGCCCAGGTAGCTGTATTTGTCACCCTAACATGATGGTTTCTTAGTCAAGTGTCGCCATAGGGCTCAGAGATCATGCAAATCCATCAGTGGTTTAAGACCATGGCCTTTACACACTGAGCTGTCTCCAAATTCTCTGAATCGTTTCACAGTTTTATGCACTGTAGATGCTGAAAGACCTGAATTCTCTGCAGTCTTTTCAGTTTGATTCAGTTTTGATTCACGTAGCACCAATTCACAACAAAAGTTGCCACAAGGCGCTTTATACTGTGAGGTAAAGACCCTACGATATTAGTCTTGCACTGAGAAATGTTCCCTCTGAAGTGACTAACAATTCTCTCACAAATTTTGCCACAGAGGGGTGAGTCACAGCCCATCCTTGCTTGTGAAATCTGAACCTTTGATGGATGCTTCTTTTTAAACCCAATCAGCTGTCACCTGCTCCCCACTAACCTGCTTAATGTGCAGTCTTCCAGACCAGAGTTACTTGAATATTGTGTGTACTTTTTAATCCTATTTTAACTCTGTCCCAACTTTTGTTGAGTGTGTTGCAGCCATCAAATTCTACATTTGTGCATATTTACAAAATACACTCAAGTTGGTCGGTAAAACGATTGCAACTCTTTTCATTGTACTGTTGTCATTTAAATAATGGTTCAGATGAATTAACATATCACAGACTTTACTTTTTACTGCCTTTTTAAAAAATATCCCATCTTTTATGGAAATGAGGTTTGTATTGTCATTTCTACCTACCCCAGAGGTTTACTATTAATAATTAAGGGATTAACAGTGAAAAGTAAAAAATAATGAGTACAGAAAGGATTAATAGGGCTCATAATGTCATCATAAATTATGACATTATAATATTAGACTTAGTCAGCTAACAAGGCACCATTTTCACCAGTGCTACATCCAACATGCATGATGTGCTTAACTGGGGACTAAAACTGGTATTAAACAGTTTGGTTTAAAGTGGACCTATTATATTATTAAGTTGGTATATGTGAAAATAATCCCTGTGAGACGAAGGTGTCAGCTTCACGCTGCTCTAAATGCTCAGTTTCAGACAGTTTGTAGCTTGTAGAGCCAATGTCAGTCATCTGTCCGTCCACAGTTCACAAGAATCGCTCCTCCTCTTAGAGTAGTGGTCTGATTTTAGTGGCACTAGCACACAGCGACCACTTGATGTAGCACAATATGACCACCCAAATTGTGCTCATATTTGTTGTTTTACTGGCACTTTTACATATTTGCAATAACTGCTACTCCTAAGAGTATTGGTCTGCAATTTTCATAAAACAGCGTTTGAGTGTGGCCCTCTGCCATCTATACACAAATGCCGTCATCAGGTTTATTTACAGCACAATAAATTCTCAGGTTAGGTTAGGGCTGTCCTTCCAGTGACCATTATTCTAACATCAGTAATGTGACATGCTGCTGAGTTCACATGTTTTCATGCTTTTTATGGCCACGGTTACTACTGACCATGTAGTCATAATACTCCTGATCTCAAACACTCATTTGGCAAATAATGGGATTAATTTGTCCTGGATATGGCTGTTTGAGAGCCTCCTTGACGTCTCAGTGGATTTTAATTCTCATTAGTCTGTGCAATACAGCCAACCAGTGACAATAAAACTACATTATTGACATGCTGGCTGTTACTCTTGGCTGTGTATGATCTCAGTGAAAGTGGACGCCCACCACCAGCTAATCAGAGGTAAAGGGCAGCCAATCAGAAGAAAGTTTGGAGAAAAGCTAAAATTGCCTATTTCAGACACCAAGGCCCACTATAATTTAAATAAAGATTATTTTGAATTATGAATCATCCAAAGCTACTCAGAGTCCAGGATTTAATAATAACAGTAGGTCCACTTTAATGTCAGAGTGATTACAGGGACCTATAGAATGGCAGCAAGATGCTGTATACATATTTTGAAAATAGCAGTTGCAAACGTTTAGCACTTAAATTCAGTGGATTTATTTTAATACAATTTCAGTTACTTGGGGTGGCGGAATATAAAACAAATCGAAATCTGATCACTGTTGTTAACAACAAGGGCTGAACCTCGAGGCCTTCAGGATCAACCATCAAGAGATTTAGTGGTAATGTACAATAAGACACTTCTAGTGTGAAGCACATGAGATATATGGATAAGAAGCATGGTCTGCTCTGTCAACATGATGGTGGCTGTGGTGATTTGAGCAGCAGCAGACTGTGTTCACAGTGCAGTGAAATACACATGATGGGCACTCGTGTGATAGATAAGGGTGGGAAGGGTCCACAGGAGGAGCTTGGTAATTGCTGGAGCAACTGGATCCTCCGTTAAAGTCAAACTGAGCCATTACTTGTTGGTTTATACTGTCCTTTGTGTTACAAACTAAATAATCAGAAGTTACAACTTGCTTGCAGACATGAAAGTTTAAAATTAAAACACCATTCTTAACCTCATACTGTTGAAATTCTTCTTTTTTTTTCATGTGCATTGCATTTCAGGATATTGTATACTTTTTTTTTAATGAAACTTGTTGGCTGATGGAGGTCTGATTTCCTGTTTTACAGAATCACTCTCAGAAAGGGGGAAGAGCTGCTCCATTGGAGAAAAGTTTCACATGCTTTCATATGTCCCATCGGTGTCACATATAAAAACGTAACTGCGTGACATTTAGTGTCCTGAGGCTTTGAAGCCTTCTCCTGCAATAAAAGAAAACGGAGAGTCTTACCTTAGCTTAAAATTCTCCAGCTATAAGACTTGAAATATCTTAACATGATGTCATCTCCTGCATCTCATGGAATCAAAGCGTTATTACATTTATCACCATCCAGCTTATTTTGCGCAGCCCCTTTCTTGGAAGTCAGGATTTTTATCTCTCCCTAAATTAACTTCTCATGGTTGTGAAGCTCTAATTGGTTTAATCAGAGAACCAATTAGAACGCATAAAGAAGCAATAAATGGAAGAAGAATCTTGTCATATTAAACCCTCAGATCACCAGTTCAAATTATACCCCAGCAGAGGTGTTTGGTATCAAAGCAAACACGGGAAAGCTGCTAATTCCTCATTTTAAGGGAAATATCAGACTTGAGGCCAAAAATGGTGATCTGTAAATGAGCTGCAGTGCACTCTGCCTGTCGTCTCCCGTAAAGGTTTGGTCACACAGCTGTCAGCAAATACCTGCTGGGTTTCCCATTCATGTCCACTGAAGACCCACAGCCGCCCCCCGGAACTGCCTTAATTCTTCATGGCAACCTTTTGCTCCATACTGACAGGGTAGCGTCACACAGTTGCTGCAGATTTTTTCAGCTTAACATCCACAGTGGGAATCTCTTATTTCACCACATCCCAAAGGTGCGCTCTTGGATTGAGATCTGGTGACTGTGGAGGCCAGGGAACTCATTGTCATGTTCAAGGAACCAGCTTGAGATAATTTGATCTTCGTGACATGGCGCTCTGTCCTGCTGGAAGCAGCTGTTAGAAGAAAGGTACACTGTGATCACAAACAGATGGACGTGGTCAATAACTGTACTCAGGTAGGCCGTGCCATTTAAACAGTGTGGGATGAAAATGTACCACTGCCATCAGCCTGAACTGCTGATAAAAGGCGCAGTGGCTCCATGCTTTAATGTCTGCATGCGTCGGTTGTAATGAGTGATTATTCCAGTTGCAGCTTCCTTCCTGTCAGCTCGAAGCAGTCTGACCATTTTCTTCTGGCCTAAACAGCATCAACAAGGGATTTTCTTCCAGAGAGCTGGCATTTACTGGATACTTCCTCATTTTCTGACTATTCTCTGTAAACCCTTGAGATGGTTGTGCAGGGAAATCCCAGTATATCAGTAGCTTCTGAAATCACCCATTGTCATGCTTGGTTTGAACTTCAGCAGGTGGTCTTGACCACGTCTAAATGCATTAAGTTTCTGCTGTGTGATTGGCTGATCATATATTTGGAAATAACTTGCTATGCAGGCGATGGGCTGCACAGTCTTTGATTGTATCATTATGCATAGCAAAAGAAATCTATGTGAAAGAATAGCACAACATTTTTACATTGTAGTAAATTATGTGCACACAAGGTGTGCACAGAATAAAATATATGCCCTTGCATGACACCTTGAGTCTTGGTAGAAGCCCAGCATGGTCAAATGTAAGTGCCAGCTATTTTTGGAATGATGTGTGTGACAGTTTACCTTTGTTCCATAACCACGAAGTTATGCATGCTCAACTTGCATGTCTGTGAAGACCTTTTTAATGATGAACGATAAATACAAGTTTGGAGCATCATATGCTGTCATCTGGACTACATCTTTTTGAAGGAACAAGAAAGCCCTGTTGTGTTTTTTCTTTGTCAAACAGCTTGGCTGCATTGAAAGAGTCTGGGTGCTAAACTGGCTTGGCTACAGTCCAGACCCTTTGAAAACAATGGTGCATTATGAAATGATAAAAGATATGACAAGGCTTGTTGAGGAGCTGAAATCCCTAGAATGAGAGGAATGGGAAAACATTTTGACGAGTTGCTGTTGTCATGTCAGACCTCTCTGATCATCAAAGCCTTTCCGTCTGCAGAGCTGCTGGCCATGGAATTTTTATTTTCGTTTGTTTCATCTCAGATGGACAGTGTCCTGGTAAAAATCACTGGGATTACTTCTTTCCCAGTTAGGATTTTGTTGTGAACATTAACTGGAGCTCCTGGCACGTGTTTCCATGATTTGCGTTGAACTGCGATGGGCTGCAGCTCACTGTGAGCCAGAATTGGATACGCAGTAAGGAAAATGGATATACAGACAAGTGTGAATTAGAAAAAAACCCCAGAGATTTCAAACAGGAGTTCAAGTAACAATGCAGTAGCTACAGAGGGATCAAGTTGATGAGCCATACCATG
>VUQH01061930.1:9155-24510 GCA_015106775.1 Etroplus canarensis | reverse complement strand
GGGTTCTTTGCACTCTTTTTTTTTTTTTTTAAGGGTGAATTTGCTAGAACTACTGTAGCATCAAAATGCTCCAGACCAGCAAACTGCCAAAAGATCTGCTTTTATTGACACGGTCACAGTGGCTGATGAACCCTTGATTAAGTGAATTTAAGTAGGAGCACCTACCTGCTACTTACTTCCTAATTTCTATGGAAGCATACGGGTGTACTTATTTTTCACAGGAACACACAGAGTCTTGTAACAACTTACTTTCTCAGTGTTTTCAGTGACAACAGATATGACCTCAACTAAACCAGATGCAGCATTAAGAGGAAGAGCAGGGGTGGAGGTTGGTCACACAGTGGTTTACAGAGGCACTGTAACTGTAGGGAGGCTAAAGCAGCTTAGATAGCGTGCCCAATATGGGATTTTCCGACTGGATAGTAAGGCGGGTATCAGCTGAACCATGAACCAATGTGAGCCAGTAATGAAAATGTTCCTGAATTTATACAATGACCAATTTTCAAATAAAAAAAAAAAAAAACATCCACTGATGTTAACAGCAATTATCAGCCATTGCATTATAACAGAGGATGTAGCCAAAAGGAATCTTAAGCACATTAATCAATTAAATCATCCAATCTGCTGTTATCAAAGCTGTATTTTCAAGATAGTAAAAGAAAGCTTCTAAAAAAAGATTAACACAATCTGCAAACAGGACTCTGGCTACCAGCAACATGCATACATTTCAAGTCTGCTGTTCCATTTTACTGGTGAAGATGCAAGTCGACGCTACATATTGCAAATTTAAACTGGCCCATGGTGGGTCCATCCTTGCAGAAGATGTTAGAATTAAAAGCAGAGTTTCATACTGTTGAAGGAGATTCTTCAGACCCATTGTATTTGTATATAGTTGTCCACCTTGAACACTGCTCCCTACAGTGAAAACCCACCCAGTATCAAGTCTCATTGCTTACAAGGAAATCTCTGCATCTATTATCAGGGGAATACGTCATCATCCAATGAATTGTGCCATCACAGGCAGCATAAAACTAGCCTATAACATGTTTTTTTGAAAAATGTTAACAGAATGAACTTTTATGTATCACAAATTTAAATAAAAATACCACATGTGGATTCCTATCTGAAAATATATTGATAACTAAGCACTGTAGTGTTTTCTTTATATTCTTGACCATATTTATTAACATGGTGATGAGAAAGAAGCCAGCTCCTTATCAGTAGTCAAGGCAGCCATACGGTATAAACTGAAATGAAACAAACATGCTGCACCTGAACACTGCCTCTGTATTCTGTTGATGTGACTAAAAAAAGATCAGTGCAAGATGCAAATGCAGTGGCCTTGAATGCTGCCTCATGTCAAATGGTGTTTAAACAGCAAGTAAGGAGCAGTATTTTAGTTTGTATTGGTTCAACCCAATTGATGAGAACGCGGCACCAGCAGCGACGCAGCCTGTCACCAGGATGACCGCAGCTACCGCAGCAAAGGCAGGAGGGGAGGGAGTAAGGGAGGGAGGGAGTGCAGATGATATGGAGCAGGGTGGTTTTGAACATTCAAAACCACAACACAAATCCAATGCATTTTTGAAAATACAGAAAGGATGACAGAAAGAAGCCATGACTGGAGGGGCAAGAGGAATTTAGGAATTTTCATTGTTTGGACTGGAAAAGCATGTCAGGTCAGAGAGAAGAACGACGACAATGGAGAAATACTACTTCAACTTAGACCTTCCCTTTCTCCCATTAATCTGGAAACTGAGAACACTAAAGTTATTAGAGCTGTTGCATCAGGTGAATTATGATGTGTGGTGAATGTGTGCACCTGTTGTTACCACATGTGTGTGTGCGCAGATGTTTACGCTTGCCTTGTTGCATCTGTTTGAAATGGCACTTTAACACGCATGAGAGTAATACTGGAGGGTGAAGGAGCAAATTTTCACCAGACTGTGTGTGTCAGTGCCAGCTGTTACACAAAGGCTAATGTTCTATTTTTAAGATTCTCTTTTCAAAACATTTCAGGAAACGAAAGGTAATTTATAAATGCATAAAACAAAAAATTCAAAGTACACAAATGAAGACATTCATATAAATGTCCTCATTAAGCCTATAAAACTGTATTGTATGGAAGTAGAGCTACAGCACTTTAACATGTTCTACAGTAATGCCTTTATGGAGATTGCAATGGGAATACTAGAATAACTCACTGATGGTACCTAGTCATCTGACAGTGTTAGACCAATAACCTCAGAAAAGACCTAAGAAAAGTTTCACTCAGCTTCTTCCGAAAGAACATCATGATGAAGATCAGCTTTTATCATGTTTGCCCCAAAAGAAAACTGAAACCAAAACTCTGCCAGATACACTCTATATACTCATCTGTATGGGATTAGATAACTATTACTGATGCTTTTAAAATGACAGATGTAAAGTTTGCACATGTTGACACAATATGACAGTAACATTGCATATAGATGTATGATTTCAACCGTTGACCTATAAACACTGTTATTTGAGGGAAATGAGACTACTCACAGCAATGTATAAACTAATTCTGCAAAGTGGTAGATCTGCTAACTCTTGCTTTGCTCATTAAAAACTGCCAACTTGTGCATTCATCCCAGGGATGGGTTGAGGAGAGAGAGCATTTAAGTGCTCAGAGGGTTGAAGGCAATTCCCTCATGAAACTGGGAAACTGGGAAAATATGGTTGACTGAACAGACAACCATATGGAGCAGGGCTGGCTGCCAAATGCAGCCTACACAACAAACACACTCAGTCACATGCACATGCACATGGCTGATATGGTCTACTATTACACACTAAACCCAACATCTGTCCTTCCCCTCCCATCTGATTCTTTTGAGTTAACAGTGTAGTTGCTGTTTATTAAAGCATAGTTTAAACATAAGCAGTACTAGATGCTAGATTTTTTTGAGAAACAGAGGTATATAAATACATACTGCTTGAAAATTAGACTTCGAATTAGTCTAATTAGAATTAGTTTTGTTTTTCACTAGTGTCCTTATCACTGTTGCTAGTGTCAGACAGTACCTGCAGCCCATTCAGGTTGCACAGGTAGTCCAACTCCTCCACATGCATATCTGCTATTACAAGAAGGTTTGATGCATCTCCCAAGATAGCCTCAACAGTGTGAAGGAGATATCAGGAGACGAGCTGTTAAATGAGCAGAACCAGACAGGGCCATAGAAGTACAATAACCCAGCAGCAGGACCAGTATCTGCTCCTTATGCAAGGAGGAACAGGACGAGCACAGCGAGGACCCTACAAAATTACCTCCAGCAGGCTACTCGTGTGGATGTTTCTGACCAAACTATCAGAAACATGAGGGCAGTATGAGAGCCCAGCGCCATTTAATGAGACCTGTGCTCAGAGCCCAGCATCGAGCAACTCAAGTGGCATCACACAGAGCACATGTGACAAATACCGTGGCATCTCGAGACTCTTTCACACCTGTCACACGTATAATATAACTTTTTGTCACCTTGCGATCATCAGGTGTTCCCTTCATTTTTTGAACAGTGTATATTAGTATTAAGTTTGCACTTTTTAAATAAATTCTATGCTGTCCTAACAGTTAAAATATGTGGTTACCATATGTTAAATAATAAAAGAATAATTTTAAAGGAGTTCATGCACCAAGTTTAAAATAAAGCTGTCAGTGCTCTCTAGTGGACTAAACAGAAAAATGATATTAAACATAAGTGTGTGTACTATGTTGCATATTGGCATATAACTGATATACAGCACCAAATAAGAAGACAAAAAATACATTAGTTTCTAATTTTTAAAAAAATCAATAAGGACAGCAAGGAAAATGTGCTGGTGTTAGACAAATCTGTGTTCTCCAGAGATACTAACAGGTTTTTTGGCTCCATTCTTCCATCTGCAGCACACTAGATCTAAAGTATTACTGTTCACAAATCAAAACAGAATGGCACTGCTGTGAACAGAACCTGTTTGTTGGCAGGACTATCACTGAGTCTAAATGGGAACGGTCTTAAAAAATGTAAGCTTGAGGAGGTAAGGACAGAAACTTCTGTGGAAGTCAAGGTGACCTGTGGGTTATCAGCACAAACAGGGCCCTGTATTTCTCATCTTACTTGTCATCAATCATGAATACTGCTGAGTTCAACAGAGGGGATTTACTGTCATTCATCATAAGTACAATTTATTTTCATGATAGTCTTTACATTTCTACTGCTTCTCACTCCAGGTTTCTGGTATCATTCTTTGTCTTCCTTCCCTGCCTCTCCAAATTTAGTTTGTCACCCACCTCAACATCACTCCCTCAATTTCCATCTTCAGCTCACTTTTCCTCCCTCTCTCAGTTAGCCTCATTCAGAAGAAGCCTTTTGTGATTGGCCAGTATTTATATCAACTAGGTCCCAGTGCCACCTGGGACAATAGTCTCCCGTCAGATCCAGGTCAGAGCGAGCAGAACCACTCTTCAGCTCTGCGTGGCTCTGTCCAGTCCAGTCCAGCAAAGTCCAGTCCGGTCTGGTCCATCTGCCACACAAGCCAGCCTCACAGACAGACATAGGTACTGCACCTACTCACCCACTGGCATCACACAAACACTCACAGGAGGCAAACGCACACACAGGTGCTGCATCACTGCTCCCATTTACCTCCAACACACACACACATACGCACAGGTAGGCAGTGGGAGATCTGGCTGACTGCACAACCTGCATCATGCACACAGGTGAAGATTCGCACAAAGCTTTCCTCTGAGCTCAGCAGAGGCTCTGCTAGAGTGATATTGGCTTTTTACAGCAGAGAGCAGTGCTGGCAGTGATGCTGAGAGACAGGAAACAGGTGAAGGTAAGTGGATGTATTAATGACCTGCATGCTTGGTAAAACTTTAAGCTGCTACTCAGTTATATGTTTAATATTATACCACCAAAATGTACATAATTGGCCACTTTTAAGAGATGCCATATAAGCTGGCACAAAGCTACACAAGAAGTATTATAAACAGATGGAATCTTTAGCAGTACTATCAGGCTCACATTGGTTAGTCACCACAATGGCTGTGACAGGCTGAAGTAACCAGGGACCAAAATAAGACTTTCCACTGGACATAAATACTTTATAGGCCACAGATGTTACAATTAGCTCTTTAAATGTAGGCTAATTTGCCCCATGGTTAGGACCCACTCACCGTCGGTCTTACACAGTTACTGGAGTAGTTTACACAGGATTACAGAGAGATAATCCATTTACAGCATTTAGAGACATGAGTCGCCATCTGTCTGTATTTATCTCAGCGAGGGAGCACCGACTGACAGCGACAGCGCGTTTATGGTTAGACGCAAATGTCCGGGACAGTCCGTAGAAATAGCTATTACTGTGATACAATAGTTAGCCCTTTTCAGTTTAGCAGACCTCTGCTTGGTGACCTGAGCGCGCAGGATCCCGCCGCCTTTAAACTGCGCGCGCACACCAGCCAGGTGGGTGAACTTTGCTGCCTTCACATGCCGTCGTAAAATCCTGCTCAAACCGTTGCGCTTCAATTTTAGCTGGCCGGTTTTTAGCCTGTCATAGTTACGTCTGTTGCCTCAAAACACTGCTGTTGCAATATTATGTCAGAAGGCCGGGGTTAACGTTATGCTGCGTGGTTACAATGTAAAGAAGACCAAACCGACCTGGGTTTGAACCCAGGTTCAGTTAATCTGACTAATAGACTTATCAGATTGGGTCTTTTTCTCAGCCTCGATCCCGAAACACTAAATCAATCGATTCAAACAGTCGGTTTATATCACTGCTGCAAAAAACTGTTGCGGTTCCCACGATCTTAATCCTATTTCTCGACAGCGCCTGAACGCAAACATTGTAATTGTCCTGAAGGGACAGCAAACACGTTAATTGTGAAAACCTGTGTCAAGTAGCTCTGCAACAGAAACGTGTAAAGTGTACGTTTTGTATATTTTATCGATTAAAGAGTGAGTATTCCTGGCATGTGTTGATCTTAATCCTGGCACTGATAGCTGCAAGCCAACTGCTTGATGGTTTGTCACTGCTGGTAATTGACTTCTGAGGTTTTGTTTTCTTCTTTGATTCGGGTGTGCTGTATAGCTAATAAGGTCCCCAGGGAACTGTTATTTCTGTTATGCCTTTATTAACCGTGTCTGTGTGTTTTAGGCATACTGAGCTTATCTTAATGCACTCTACAGGAGATTTTTGCTGTGGTGATGGTGCACTGAGAAATACGGAGGCTACCCTGTGACAATGAAGCTCCCAGACCAAGAGCCTGCTATTTTAACTTGCACCACACAAATGCAGTAAATTCTTACAGCACCAGCTTTTTATCAAGCATTACTTGCCTTATTGCTACCATTCCACCACACCAGCAAATCCTCAACCATTTGCCTTTCTCCGGGTGCTTTCTTTAGCTGTGAAAAGCTTCCTCCTCAGCTTCTGCACAGTTTTTCCTCACTCCAGATACCCTCCATTCCCAATGATGCGGACAGAGAGCAAAGGCCGAAGTGCTTCGCCTCACAGGATAACTTACAAATCTGATTTCCATGCCATTAAATGCTCATTTGACACTGGGACCAGTTTACAACCAGGGACCAAAGCTGCTGATGTCCAGCAGTCTGCTGTGCACCCTAACAAGCTGGGGTCCAGCCTCTCAGAACCCCCAATGTCCCACACCAGCACCAGAGGTAGGATCCACAGCACCAGGGGGACGAAAATCAGAGAGAACATTTTTCTTCAAATGGACAACCAGCAGTTGAGACAAGATGGTGGCCCAATGCTGAGTTCTGGCTCCACACTACCTCTTTCTCCCCAAAATCCTGGCTTGCAGCTCCAAACTTCACCTTTTCCTGGATCCAGGCGTTCAGTCATCAGTTCCTCATCTGTTCTAAACACTGTAACCAGTATTTCTGCCCCAGAATCCTCTCTGCAAGATAAACCATCCAGAGCGGAGGAAATAGCAGATATTGATAGAGCTGCTCTTGCTCAGAAGTTCTCTGTGACCCGGAGATTGTTTGAGACCAAGATGATGGAGGTTGGAGGTGGTGGGGGGCTGATTTCAAAACCTGTGATTACCAGGGGAAGCAAGGCAATAGCAGATGGGAAAAGAGAAGTCAACTATGTAGAAAAAGAGGAAGAGACAATGAGAAAATGGAGGATCAAAGAGGAGGATGGCTTAGATAAAGAGAAATCCATAAATCACATCATAAATATTTCCTTGCTTAAGCCACCTGCGCCAGCGCCACCAACAAGACATCCCAAATCACCTGTATCGGTTGACCCTGGTGACGCATCCAACAAGTCATCATCCCATTTTGACAAACCTGATCAAATCACAGAGGGAGAAATATCTTCTCTTGACCCCTGCTTGACCCCTGAGGAGACACTTCGAGCTGAGCTAGTCAACATAAAAAATGAGTCATCAGAAAGTGATGAGAATGAAGAAGGGAAGGAGTGGAAAGAAAATAACAGCTGGCTTAAGGATGAGGTAGCATATACTAATGTAGTTGCAGGAGAAAATTCTCTAGTGGATGATGTCTTTGAGGAGCCCAGTGTGGAAACCCCAAGACCTTACACATTTGAAAATGGAGTGGAACTACAAGTAGGGAAAGCTGGACCAATCATTTCATCAGAAGACCATCAGAAGGTGTTATCAGTGGGCATGCAAAAGGAAGGAGTACCTAAGGATGCCAGCGAAGTCAGAAGAGACAAGTATCTGCAGGTGAGTGAACGATGGGAGGGTCAAGGGGAGGAGCAGAACAGCAAGTTCGTAGCATGGGCTGACAAGAAGTCAGCAGGAGAAAGAGACGAGGAGAAAATGACAGAGGCAGTGGTGGAAGAAAGTGTTCTGATGCAAGAGGAGGAAGTTTGTAAGAAGGTTGAGGCAAAGAACAAAGGAGGAGAAGAAGAAAGTGGACAAATTCAAGAAAAGGAAACTGTTAAAGAAGAGAGAAGTGGGAAGGAAGAAGACATAACATCTGAGCTGCAAGAGGACTTTGTCACTCAGGAGGTCAAGCATGTGACATGCAGAGAAGGTAGTGATGGAAATATTGAAGTAGGAGGAGGCAAGGAGGCCCAGAAAGGAGGTGCATTAATCTGTGGGATTGAGAACCAGGCTTTTGCATATGATCAGGAATCCCAGTCCAATCCAGAGCTCTCTGCATCACCGAGAGAAGACTGGGAAAACTCTCTACATACAGAAAACCAGCTTTTATTGGAATATGAAGAAATTCCTGGTTTGCCTGAACTAGGTGATCAGGAGTATAGGGATGGATCTGCAAAAAGGAAGGTCCGGTTTTCCTCGGCACCAATCAAGGTAGGTAATCCTTTGTGGAAAAATGATAAAAACTTAGGTTTTAAGCAGCCATTGCTCCCTTTTATTGAAAGCTGTACGGTCTGTAAAGTCATGCATTTAAGAAGTCTTTTTGGTGAGTATTTGTGTGACTGTCAGTTTCAGTTGCTGTTTGACTCTATGCAAGCAAAGTAGAGAAGTGTTAGCCCAAAGCTATGTTTCTAATCCATTAAGGGAGGAGAAAAGGCAAGATTCCACATGCTTCACTCTGTTAGCACTCAGCTCAAAGCTGCCTTTACATAAATGCACAGAAAAAAAAATCCCGTGGCATTAATCTGGATCAGTTCATAAGCTTTTGTAGCAGCGGTCAGTGTAGAATTAGTAGTTGTCACATGGAAGGTGACTGTGTACACTGAGATTTTTAGCAATCCTTTAATTACTGCTGTACATTTTGCTCAAGTCTTTGTACTCAATAGCTTGCTGACTCTCACAGATTTGTATACATAAACAAGGGTCTTGTTGTGCCAATAGCTGCAGATGGCTCTCTTTACAGTCTGTTCAAGGGGAACATATGTACTACATATGAATGCAAAAAATAGGTATTTTCATGAAGCCTAAATTTGACATGTTATTCTAAGTTAAAGCTTAAACTGCTTGTTAAATGGTTTCTTTCAGGTGTACAGTACCTATTCTAATGCGGAGTATGACAGACACAATGAGGATATTGACCCAGTGTCTGCCTCAGCTGAGTTTGAACTAGAGAAGAGAGTGGAAAAGATGGATGTTTTTCCAGTGGAGATAGAGAAGGGTTTGTATATGCATCTATTTTTAATCTTCTTGCTTCTGATGTTTATACCTGCTCAGTGTCTCATGTTTAAAGCCAGGCAAAAATTGCAAATGTAATGGCAACCATATCTGATGAGTCTTGACTATTCCTTTTGCCACTCCCTCTAGGAGATGATGGACTGGGCATCAGTATCATAGGAATGGGTGTAGGTGCTGACCAGGGACTGGAAAAACTCGGAATCTTTGTCAAGACGATAACTGAAGGAGGAGCAACACAAAAGGATGGAAGGTAAGCTTTAGTGTCTTAACTTAACTTCTGGAAATCAAATGATCCTCAACCAAGGCATGATACTCTCTTTAGTCTGTGTGTGTTTATCTGTTAGGATTCAGGTGAATGACCAGATAGTGGAGGTGGATGGAGTGAGTTTAGTTGGAGTGTCCCAGCTTTTTGCAGCCACAGTCCTCAAGAACACATCTGGCCTTGTCAAGTAAGTTACTGCACAACAGTGCAATATAGGCCTTTATGTTTTTCTTTTTTCTTTAGGCAGTGTGAGTTTCGCTCGTCTTTGACACATACTGATTCTTGTAATGTTGAACAGTTTCATGTACTGTATTCTCTTTACCAGTACTTCTGTAGAATAGATTACTGTTAAGTCAAAGTCAACTTTTTTGTCAATAGTGCCATATGTACAGGATAGAAATATCATTCCCCTGACACATAGTGTTAAGAAAGACACGAGTTAAAAATATAAAAAAAGATGAAAGTATGAGGTATTTATATAAAATATGAAATATACAAGTATTATTAAGTCTGTAGACATTATCACAGTCTATGTGCATTCATGAGGTGTTTAAGAAATATCAACCTTATTGACATAATTAGTATGTTTTACGCATTCACCTTACAAGTGAATGGTTCCTGATTTGATTCCAGGTGGGAACACAAGCTGTTTCCACTATGAGAGGGTTGCGTTAAGAAGGGCATCCAGCTTAAAACCTCTGCCAAATTACCAATGTAGATTCATCTGCTGTGCCCTTGGAGAGAATACAAGGAAGCAGCTGAAGGTGCTTTATATACATAATTAGTCTTTTTATAAATATGAGGTATGTATTATTTTGGCTGAATGACATTTTATTTGGTGTATCACAGTGCATTTTTGGCTTTGTGTTTTATTTATCACTAGAGCTCTAAAAGTTTGTTACAGAATTGAAGTTATTTAAAGTAGTGTTGTCAATGTTTTTTTCTTTCTGAAAGTCTTTTTAACAATATGGGTGTTATTGCATTTTCATGTTTAAATCAATTAGCACATAAGCACACAATGGTGTGCAGATTGTCTACTAGACCCACAGATACTAATGAAACAACTCCATTAGAGGCACTTTGTAATATGAGGTGCTTAAGCATTTATTAAACAGAGTTTGAGTGTTGTGTGACAAAGCTTGAAATGCCAGAAATGACCACATTAGGACATTATTCCCTCTTCATGACACCCACATGTGGTCTGTCTTTGCCCATCTTTCTTCTGGTATAAACAGTGAAACATTTGTAAATTTGACTATCCAAAATTTTGGATCTAGGTGTCTATGAATGAACCAATCTTGAGAATGTTAAAAACAGTCTGTCCTTGCAGCTATACTAGTGTACAGTACTGCCAGCACACAAACAACATTTTGACACAGCTGGAAGAACACAGTGTAAATAATAATGACTCAATTCAAGATAGCTGCTTTAGTTCAAGGGCCATGTTTGTGCTTTTGCAGTTGTCCACATTGGCCATGCCATCATTAGTGGAATTAATAACACCTGACAAGTTAGGTAGCTCCTCCTAGCAAGGATGTGAAAGTAAGGAACACAGGCAGAGGAGCCAAAGCTGCCAAATGTCAAATCTTTGCTTTTAGTCACTCTTATATATCATCACTTATGACTTGTAGAGGTGCAGCATTTGTACACTGTGCCAGGTCTGTTTGAGGAGCAATTAATGGCTTAAAAATCTGCCATGATGGGGGAACAATTTCAGTATTACAGAAGGAGAAAGGACAAATGAAAATCACCCAACAAGTCTGCTGTGAAGAAGGCTCTTCAGCAAGAAGAGCTTCACAGGTGTGTTATGGGGTAGAGTGACTGCTCACAGCTGTGATTGATTACTCTGTTCCGGTGCAGGTTTTTGATTGGTCGAGAAAAGGAGGGGGTAGAGAGCGAGGTGGCGCGGCTGATAAATGAAAGCCTGGAAATGGATAAAACCAAAAAGGTATGTTTTCTTACAGAAGAGTGGAGTTTGAATTGTTTTAACAGTTTCTTATGACTGAACTGTACTCCTGTGTGTCTATATGAAGAGAGAAAGGGATGGCAGTGGAGTGGAGGACAATGATAGTAGCATGTCAGAGAAGGGCTTGGTGGTTGAAGAAGAAGAGGAGGAGGAGGAAAGAGGAAGAGGAGGATGTGCCTGCTCTTTCAAGTCTAGACAACTACCAGCTCTGCCTCAAATACCAGCAGGTACTTTGTGTGAAACTAGACATTTTATCAAAGCTTTACAAAACTAAAATTAAGTTTGTCATTTCTTGTGAATTTTACTGTGTCCAGACTCATTCATATATTTGCTGTTTTGCTCTTCAATGTGCCTACAGCTTCAGTCAAAACTAAGAAGCAAAACCACCCAACTTCAGCATGCTAGAGAAAAGGTAGGTCACTCAGTTGAGACTGAAATCTCTCTCACACTCAAAAACCAATAACTGTACTCACTTCAATACACTACCTTTGCATCCAAATTTGGAAATGGTGTGACCCATTTAACTGTGTATGAGATGGCTCAGAGTGGAGTTATTAGGACATGGCTGCATTCCAACACTCCTCCTTGTCAGCCCTGTTTTTCTGCTTTTGCCTTGAAGTAATCACCACTGTGACATAACTGGGTTGGTGAAAAATTTTCAGAAGGAAAATCTGGGCTTTTTTCTATCCAGCTGTGTAGAATCTGTGAATACTTCGTTTGTGGAATCAAAACTCTTGAAGAGTGAGTATATAGTTTCTTCAACAAAATGGTCCTGACATGTATGATGTAACAACATGAGGGTGCTTTTCGAGAACTCCCCTCGTGCATGTGACACTTATCATAGACATACTTGTACTGTATAAAGGCAGAATCTTCTGATGTTTGTCTTCCAGTTAAAGGCATGGGAGGAGCAGCAGGCCTGTTGGGAGAGCCAGAAAGCTGAATTAGAGCAAAGATTGGAGGATGGAGAGGACAAAGCAGACAAACTAGAGAAGTATGGTTGCACAGACTCAATCCTTTGTCTTTGACTGTTTTTTCTAGCGTGTATGGGATAGGAGTGTGTTTTACTAAGGTAGACAAGAAGATTAAAGGCTGCAATTGGAGAATGTTAATAAATGATTATGATGTGAGTTGATAAGGTGCTAATGACACCCACTCTATTTATCAGGTATTGGCAGGAGGCCCAGACACTCTGCAGAGTTGTAAGCCAGCGACTGGCTGATGCCCAGAGCCAATCAGAAAGCCTGGAGATTAAATACAGTAAGGCCAAGAGACTGGTCAGAGAATACCAGAGCAGGTATTTATGAAATCCTGTTAACTTTCTCAGTGTGAAATGGCATTGAAATTACTGGGGAGCATTTTTGCAAGTTGGTAAAATTGTATCACGGTCTCTTGTTACATGGATTCATGAGACTTTTAATGGTTTTAGAGAGGAAGAGGGGGAGAAAAGGGAGGCAGATTTGAGGAGAGAAATGGAGGAGCGAGAGAAGCAGCACAGAGAGATGTTTGAAAGGCTTCAAATCCAGGTGAGGGAGGCTTTTCGGTGCGCTGAGGTTTTATTTCAGTAAAACTGAAATTTCTCTGTAGTCATTCTTTAACACTGTTTGGCACAGATGACACAGCGAGAGAGAAAAGAGTCTGTACCCGAGAGAAAGAACCATTCTATTGACTCTTCAAACATCGGTAAGCATCAGTTTTAGTGACAGTGGAGCATCTGCTTTTGTTACTGTATCTCTTTTTGACTTTGTATAGCAGCTGGCTATAAATATTTCTAAGATGGATTCAGGAACCAATTCCAAGCTTTTGTGTTGTTTAATGTAGTCTCAATGAAAAAAATCAACTTTAAATTTTTTTTTTTTTTTAACTGAACAGCAGCAATTTTGTTTGTTTCAGGTCCAGACTGGTCTATTCCAGTTCCTGATACAAGGCGTTTAGACTCTAGCGCTCACATAGCCAGGGCTCAGCTAGCCCAGAAATCCAAACGCCACCCACCTTCACGAGACAAACTCAGAGAGAGCTTCAAAAAAGGGGTAAGAGGCAGAGATGCTAACAATTTCCAGAAAAGTTGGGATATTTTCCAAAATGCAATAAAACCAAAACAGTGATTTTAATTCACATGAACTTTTATCTACTGACAAAAGTACAAAATTTAATGGTTTTACTGACCAGCTTAATTGTATTTAATAAATGTACACAAATTCAGAATTTGATGGATACAACACCAACAACAAAAGCTGGGACTAAGTTAAAAGAAGATTGAGAAGTGAACAGAATTTAAGTAATGGTAGCTTGGAAGACTCAACATTAAGCAGGCTAATTGGGAGCAGGCGAGGTACAAGGCTCAGTCTTGTGCAAGCAACCATGGGATTTGGCTCATCCCTTTGTGCCACGATTCCTGAGAGAATTGTTCGTAAGTTCAAAAGGAACACTTCATAAGATTGCAGAGAATTTAGGTCTTTAAACAGCTGCATGCATAATATTGTGAAAATGTTCAAAGACATCTCGGTGTGTAAAAGGCAAGATTGGAACCCACTGAATGTGTGATTTCCAAGGACTCAGTTGACACTAAGAAACCATGATGCCACTGTTATTAAAAATAACCACCTGGGCTTAGAAGTGCTGCAAAAATCCTTTGTCACTTAGCAGTCTATTGCTGCATCCAGAAATTAAATTTGAAAATATTTCGCAAGGAGGAAGCCACACATCAGCTGAATGCAGAAATGCCACGAGTTCTCTGGGCCTGAGCTCATCTTAGACTGTGGAACCATGTTCTGTGGTCAGTTGAGTCCCCATTTCAGCTCATTTAAAAAAAAAAAAAAAAATACAGGCATATTCTCTGTAATAATGATGGAAACCACCATTCAGATTATTAGCAAAAGCCAGCATCGGTGATGGTATGGGCATGCATCAGCGCCAACAGCGTGAGTTGCAAGTATATGAAAGTACCATTGACTCTTGGACATGATTTGCATTTTAGGAGGCATACGTTGCCATCAAGGTGATGTTGTATCCTGGGATACCCATGCTTATTTCAGCAGGGCAGTGCCAGGCCACATTCTGCAGGAACTACAACAGTGTGGCTTCATAGACACAGACATCTGCTTAACTGGCATACACCAGTTCATGTATGGCACATCATGAAGAGGTGAATTAGACAGTGGAGCACAGACCGTTGAGCAGCTGAAGTGTTACGTCAAGCAAGAATGTATAAGATTTCCATTTCCTAAACTAGAAAAATTGTTAATCTCGGTTGCAAAATTTTTCAAGTTTTATTAAAACGAAAAGTCCTTTTCTACCTTTTCAGTGCCGTGCAGCCCTCAAATTCTAATGTATGCATTTTTTACAAAGTACATTTAAGTTGGTCAGACTATTGAAAATCTCTTCCATTTTTCAGTTAAATGAAGGTTCGTGTGCATGAACATATCACAAATTTTTGTTTTATTGTATTTTGGAAAAATATACTCAACTTTACTGGAAATGGGGGTTAAGTGAAAATAAATTTTCAGAAGTGATGCACCACTGTTTCCAACCAATATGTCTTTTGTTAAATGCAGGAAGAGGAGGTCCAGAAAGCACAAGAGGAACATTTACTGTCTGCTTCCACAGCAGTCCGAAGCAGTAGAAGTGACATGTCCAGCGCCTCATCATTCTCAACCTTCAGTCCTCAAACTGCCAACAACTCCGTCTTCACCCCTCCCATCTACATCACAGACACTCCTCCTTCACCTTGCAAATCCTCTGCATCCAGAAAATCTAAAAGGAAATTTCCTGACTTCAGGTGGATACTCTCTTTAGACTATTATTTTGAGTCATCAGAACATAAATGTTATCACACATTCCAGAGCATAGTGCACAGCAAGGTTCTAGTTATTTGCCCCACAGTTTGATTGTGGCACTGAGCAGAAATTTTGCTAGTGCCGCCTCTTTTTTTTTTTTTTTTTTTTTCTTTTTTCTTTTTATTTTTTTTTTTTTTTTCTTTTTCCTTTGTTTTTTTTTTTTCCACAAAAAG
>VUQH01061929.1:0-11945 GCA_015106775.1 Etroplus canarensis | reverse complement strand
CTTAAGTGACTGACACCCTAGGTACATGGTTTGCACCCAGCTGCACAAAAAGAATATCAGCAAAGACTGTGACACAAGATAATAATAATAATAATAATAATAATAGTGCCAAAACTGAACAACATAATAACATAATAAAGGTTAGATATTTAAAAATATTCCAGAATAAGTTAACAAAGCCATAAAAGAAATTACAAAATTATACAATGGATTACAATGGAATAAAGTGCAGGATCAAAATAGAATTTAAATATATATATATATATATATATATATATATGATACTATGACTTCAGTTATAACAGATTTGATATTCGACAGACCGCAGCAGCATCCACTGTATCTGCAGGTGTTGATATCCTGGCATTTGGGCGGCAGTTGTCAACTATTAAAGTTTTGGGATAGGAATTATTTTTCCACCAATCACATAGAGGAATCAGACTATGATAGCCAATCAAAATCCTACTTTCTGTTGTGGGCGTCGTCTGAGGGTGGTGAGGCGGCGGCGGCAGTGCAGTGCATCCTCCTGGGCCGGGTAGAGTTCGGTTGAGCGGGTGGTGGATGGTGGGGGAGGACCACTGATGAGAGAGCGGGCCGAAGAAGGGACTGTTTCAGCACGCACTGGAGGACGATTGCTTCTATCTACTGGACACTGATAAACACTTGGGCCGGTTTTTTCCGTCTGCTGCGGGAGGTAGGTAGAGCGGGGGCAAGAGCCGGCAGTTTTTAATGGGGATGCGGTGGTTAGCAGCAGTGAACGTTAGCTAGCGGATTATTGTGCCTTGACTTTTTAATGATGGGAGGACCATCAGATTGCTAATGCTAGCCGGTGCCGCAGATCCAGTGTGCTTTTTCTAGCGCTCTGATAAATATATATATTTATATAGACGTTTTGCAGATTTTCTGTTCAGAAGTTTAATCTTCAGGGGCTTTCTGTGAAACGGCGTGGTCATTGTCCGCCTGCTTTATCCCCACCCAGACGTCTTTGAGCCACCCACACCCATGATGAGATTGTGCCTTAGGAGCCACCACAGTTCAGCTCAAAATATTCAGCCATCTCCTTTCACCTTATAGCGTCTTAACGGTGTGAGAGAACTAGTCTAACCTCTTGCAGTTGTGTGTAGCTGGTTAATTAGAGCGATGGAGTCATTGCGGGCATCTTTAGGAGCGGGTGGGAGGTGAAGCTCAGCACGCCAACTTTCAGCTAACGTTAGCAAGCTAACCTAGCCGATGCAGCTGTTTGGCCTGGCTGGTGTGTATTTACAGCTTCTTGCAATTTCTTGGCCCTTTCTCTGTTGGAATATCCTACCAAAGGGGTGGTGCGGTATGCACAGTACATCTCCGACATGAATGAAACTGAGCGACAAGGCAGCCGTACTGATTCCCCCCCTCCAACCCATGACCTGACCCAGATTTGTCTGTAACCAGCGCCTGATTTAAGCATGGGACTAGATTGCTGTTTAAATATCTTTATCAGCTGATGTTGTCTCAGATTAAAGAGATGCTAGCTGGAGCGATGTTTCTGCCATTGATAACACCCAGACTTGTCCCCGCATCAGCTGTTGAGGGCATCAAGTGCCAAGTTTTGCAACAGATATCCGTTTCTCTTCAAGCTTGACATTATTTTGTGCCTTCAAGATTATTAGTTTAATCTCATATTATTATTATTATTATTAGTAGTAGTAGTAGTAGTAGTAGTATTTTGTGCTCTCAGCATAAAGAATATCAAATTAAGGAGGCTTCAGTAGCTCACGTTGTGGGCTGCTTTTGTTATTGACAATTTTTCCTTTTGTTGAATAAAACAATAAGCACAATAATATTTATCAATCCATCTATCTTTTATTTATTTATTTATCCATCCATCCATGCATCCATGCATTTTCTTAATACACAAAAATAAATTCCAGAAGTTAAAAGATTTTAAAAGAAAGTTTAAGGATGTTTTATGTAAACAGTTTGCACATCACTTTAAAATTTAATTTTAAAATAGGTCTTTGCAAGATTCAAGTGCATGCTGCAATAAGAAAGCATAGTGTTACTCTATGCTTAAGAGTAAATTAAAAATTGGCATAAATATTTAAAAATTGTAAGAATAACATTGAAGTAGGCTACAAGCTGATGGTTATTGTCATTATTTATTTATCAGCAGACTGTTTGTCGTATGGAATAAGGGAAACGGTCGTATTTATGGATGCACTGATATAGCTGCCCAGTATTGGTATTGGCAGATTTTGACCTGTTGACTGATCGCGTAGCTAGTGTCCCTGTAGTGTAGTGGTTTATACAATAGCCTGGCAAGCGAAAGGTCCCTGGTTTGAATCCAGATGGGGGCACAAGTCCCCCTCGCCATGGAGGATTGCATCAGGAAGGCATTCAGCATGAAACCTCTGCCAAATTGCCCATTCGGATGTGGCGACCCCTTGGGGAGAATACAAGGGAGCAGCCGAAGGTACATTGACTGATCGCATAGATCTGTAAATGTTATGGCAGATTCTTAAGTTAGTGACCAATTATATGGGCTAAATGTTAAGAAACTGCAAGCAAAATTGTTTAAAGTCAAGTCACTTTTATTTATTTATTTAAAACAACAGGAGCTGACCCAAAGTGCTTTCCAGTCAAGGCATGTGTGTTAACATTGACCACAGTTATAAAACACAACACCCAAATGAACAAACAACATGATTAAAATGAAAAGCAAAGCAATAGCTATCATGATCCATAATGTATTTTGGAGCTGATTCACTGAGGATTTTTTTATATTTAAAAATAGAAATTTAAAAGTAAAGGTATGTTTTACAGGTAGCCTGTGCAACTGAGCCAAAATGAGAGTGATGTATTTGCTTTTTTTTTGTACCTGTTGGAAAAATGAACAGATTTCTTTCCCTGAACAAAGGGAGGGGGTAAATGACAACAACAAAAGCAAAATCAAATACTGTGAAAAATATTATTGCCATCACTCATTAACTCAATGAATTTTAAACATCAGTTTATTCCTATGGGATTAATAAAGTATATATCTATCTATCTGTCTGTCTCTTGTCTAAGTATACACCAATCAAACTTTGTCCTGTTCTGATACAATATAGATACATTGGTTTCAGGTATATGCTGGTGTCAAGTTCCCTGTCAACATCCATGTTAAATTGATAATCTGTAATCTTCACCGTGAGGAAGAGCCAGTGAATCATTCTTTTCTTGTGTAAGGCAATATCAGGTTTGACTTAAACATGACTTTGCTAACTTTGTACGGCAGGTTAATTGAGATGAAATGATCATTGTGCAGCATTTTGTTTTGCACAGATTCTCATGTTTTGTCCTTCACTGCACCCCTTCTCTTTCCAAATGTACTTGTGCCAGTCTGTCATGTTTCGTACAGTTCCATTTTTTAAAATTTGAATTCTAATTAAATTGCAAAAAAAAAATCCACTGTTTAAGGGAACTTTTAATAAATATTACTTAAGTTCAGTAAAGCTATTTTTCCAAAGACTGCATAATAACCTTAAATAATCATAAGTGACATAGCAGCTTCCAAGTGTTAGAGTGAACCAACGTCCTTCTAGCTTTTACCTTATAATGTCTCTCTGACTGGACATAAAGGGAGTGAAAGTGAGGGAGAAAAAAAACAAGTCAGTTTCTTGTTTGAACTTTCTAGGATCAAAACTTTTTACAGACATACATAGAAAAGCTCTTGATGTAGCTAGAGTGAAAAAGCTTCCGCCATGCTACATTCTATTGTTTCCTGTATCCCCAACTAATCACAGAACAGCACAGGATTGAACGGAATGGATCCCCTTTTCACCAGCGCCCAAACCAGCATTTTGAGTCAAGATCAATCTATTCTTAGAAATAGTGAAAAGCAAATATCCATCCATTTTCTTCTGCTTGTCCAGTTCAGGGTCACAGGGGGCTCTAGAGCCTATCCCAGCTCTGGGGGAAAGGCTGGTTACATCGCAGGTCCAACACAGAGAAACAGACAACCATTCACAATCACATTCACACCTATGGTCAATTTAGAATCACCAGTTAACCTAGCCCCTTTGCATGCCTTTGGAATGTGGGAGGAAGCTGAAGTACCCGGAGAAAACCAAGGCAGGCACGAGGAGAACATGCAAACTACACTTAATAAGTTGATCATTTTATATCTGATTATATGATAACAGTATTATTAATGTAATTTGCTGTTTTTTTCCAAACAAAATAGCGAGAGTATCTCCTTTGCTTCTGAAGCACAAATGTTGAAGTTACTGTACATGTGGGCTGGTTATGCACTGGCAGGAGGCTTGACACTCACTTACCAGTCTGTGTGGGCCAAACAGGTCCTTCTGCACAAGGTTTGAAAAGCACAAAAATTTATGTGAATTAAGTCAATTATCCAAATTAAAAGACAGAATAAAACTAATTGTCATAGGTTTTTATAGTTTAAAATTCTCTCATTGGGGTAAACTAGAGCTTGGCGATAAAACAATAACGATAAGTATTGCGATAGTACTTTTGCTCAATAGAGATTTAAGACACGGTCGATATTTACTGGGAATATAAACACAATGTTTTTGTCTTTTTTTTTTTAGGTTTGTATAGATTCAAGCTGTTTTAAATTGTTGGATAACAAGGAAAGGATACAGTACAAAGGCAGATTGTTTGGATTTTTTTTAAATATTAATTCCTGCTTTAGTTACTTGGAACTGACCAAAGAATTTACTTTGTCTTCTCCTTCTAATCGTGTCCACCCTGGTCACTCCTAGGGAAAATCTCAACATCTTCAATTCTACCACCTCCAGCTCTGCCTTCTGTCTTTTTGTCAGTGCCACGGTCACCAAACCATACATCATAGCAGGTCTCACTACCATCTTGTAAACCTCCCCTTTTACTCTTGCTGCCAACCTTCTGTCACAAAGCACCCCTGACACTTGTCTCCACCCACTCCACCCTGCCTGCACTCTTTTCTTCTCCTCTCTTGACGAGAGTGCAGGCAGGGTAAAAATGTTGTATATTGCAAATTTATTATGGCATTCAGAACTATGCTACTTTATTCTTAATCATGTTTCCTGCCATTATATGTTTTCAATACTTAAAAGCCATATTATGTATTCCATGCATGTATGTTTTTTATGCTTTTGTATGTTTCCTTTTAATTTTTTATTTTTGAGCCATAGACATTCCAGGGACTGCGGATGAAAATGAGTCTGTATGGCTAAATATAGCATTTTTACATGACAGACCTGAGTGTTCATATTAAATGGTGTGCACCGTTTACATTGTACTCTAAAGGATGGTCCTGCTTCAGACGTTAAAACGCATCAGTGTATTTACCATCTTTGTGGGAACATGCTTTGATACGGTTTGCAGCGCCACTTCTCTGCTTCCTGTTGGACTTTAAACAGTCAGAATATCTCCTGAGATGTGGTGCATGTGGTTGCAAAGCTCAGACATTAGCACGTGTCCTGCTGCCAGCTGCTAGCCTAGCTCCACCTAACAAAGATGGCTGCAGCTCTTTTCCAGCCACATGATTGGTTTGACTGGTGTTATTCTTCATTATGATTGGCATTTTGTTAAAAAATGAAAAGCATGAGTTCTGTCAACTTAATAATGACCATGTCTTAAATCACTATTGAGCAAAAGTACTATTACAATAGTTATGGTTATTGTTTTACCACCCAGCTGTAATTGTCATATATTTTTCAGTGAAAGATAATATTACAAATTAGAAACAGTGGCACTAAGTATTAGAAATACAACTTCTTTTAGAATAAATAGGTGTTTTTTGTTGAAAGGATTCAATTCATTACTGTATGAGTTTTCTTAGAACCAACATTAAGTAGCCACTAGAGAGCTGCAGCACCAGTCAAATATTTACCACCACCTGCATTAAGCTATATGAGTTGTAGCAGTATCATAACTGCGGTGAACATATGAGCCATGATGTTACTTCTTAGTAGTTGCATCTAGTCTACAAAGTTTGCCAAGCTTGAGCAATATGTAGTCCTTACTTAACTTAATGTGATTATGAATAGCAACCATCTGCAATTTACCAGAAGCACATGTGTTAACATCTCTGGGTATAGAGAAGGTACATGACCTGCACAGTGTGTACTTCCGGTCCCGCCTTGTTGCTAAAGAGGGTACAACAATACTTAGCAACACTACTTCAATGCATTGTGAAGTACGGTGATTTCTGTTGAAATTAAATATAATGTCGCACTATTGTGCAGCGTTTGGCTGCAACAGCCACAGTTGTGGACACAAAGTGTCCTTCCATTGGTTTCTGGCTCAGACGGAGAGGAGGACTGCCTGGATCCATGCAGTGAAGCGTCAGAACGGATCTTCCTGGACCCCTATGAAATGTGCCATGCTATGCGGCTTCCTTTGTGTATCATAATATAAATTATTTACGTTGTGATTCCGTGCATTCGTTGTTCACATTTCTGGACTGTCAGTGGCATCTTTTCTGTATGGCTGCACCATAAAGCATTTGGATGCTTGTGTTTAAAGGAAGTTCCCTCCTTTTTCTATAATGAAATATTGTCAATTACAGACTTTTAAAGTACAAACTATATACCTTTAAGGCCCAGTAACTTGTTTACTGTTAGAAAAAGTAATAGTTGTAATGTTTATTTATAGCTGAAACAAACTATGTTGGATATATTGGTGTATAATGAACTTTTTATGTTGGGTAGTAATAATAAACAAATCTACATGTACCAGATAATTTGGTTCAAGGGCAGCTCAAATGCGGAAATGTTTATTGTGTAGTAAGTGTGTAAAGCTTGGCCAGGCTGTATTAATTGATCAGATGAGGTTATGTCTTGCTCAACAGTTACTGTTGTGCATCTGATTGAAATGTTATTCGTCTACTGAAATACGGTGATATCTGTTGTTAACACAATAAAAACACATCAAGGAATTACACTTTTGTTCCATCTGCTTCTCTCCAGGAAGCCATGCCCAAAATGTGTGACATACTGTCCACTTACTGCACATATCCCAAAACATGCATGCAGATACAGATGTATGCAACATACTCGGTCACATTTCCCCCTCCTAAACAACATTTAAATTACTTATTTATTGATAAACACATAATGTAACTATATGAAAAAATATATTCAAATATACAATACGTTAGCAGAAGTAAAAATGATTTTTATAAGACTTTCGGAAGGACCCATTGGAGTTGTTTATGTGTTGCTAGCTGCTGCGAGGTGTTGTAGCAAAGTATTCAAAATGTCGGAAATCCGGAAGTGAGTCAACATGTGCCTTCTCTATATTCTGTTCAGTTGTTTGTCAGAAAATGTGTTGAAATATCTTAGAAATTGATATTAGGATATAGGTTTGCATGGACTACATTTTCACAAGTGTCCCACTCAAATACAGCCAGCCTCTAAACTTCAGTGTCTTGTATCACAAATTAGTATTACTGTGTAAATTTTACTGCCATCCATTCTCATGGCTCTTCTGCAAACAAGGCTTCTGTATGCGTGCAGGATTTTATTGCTTAACTATTTCCAGAGTGCTTTAGCTTTATGGGAAAATCTAATATTTTGCTTAAGCATATGCAGCTTGTTAAAATTTGATTTGAGTGAAGTCCTAAAGTTACTACTGAATTCAAATATTGTTGTGTCACAGACAGAGCTTTGTTCACAGTGGCCCTTTTGACTTGTTACAGCAGGAAAAGCAATAGTGTAAACATTGATATTTATATTGGTCAATTTCACTTTGGCTGCTTTCAGGTCTGTAGTGTTGCTGACTTTCTGTCACACTGTCATATCCTACTGAGGCATGTTTATGACATGCTTTTACTACTATGACAGTTTAAATATCTGCTGTGAAAGTTGACTGTTGAAAAGGATTTTAACACAACAGCCTTGAGTAGGAGTTCTCCTACTCATTTAAGTGGTAATGGTCAAAGGGATAATGTTTAGATAACATTTACATGAACAATATACTTTGTTTTTTCACTACAGGTGGCCTAGGGCTTACTGGTTCTGGTTTCCAGCACCAATGTCACAGAGGACTGGGCAGGAGGACCCGGAGCGGTACCTCTTTGTGGACCGCGCTGTGGTGTACAACCCGGCGGCACAGGCCGACTGGACTGCCAAAAGGCTAGTATGGATCCCATCAGAACGCCATGGCTTTGAGGCTGCAAGTATTTGTGAGGAGCGTGGAGATGAGGTGGTGGTGGAGCTAGCAGAGAATGGGAAGAAGGCGGTGATCAACAAAGATGACATCCAGAAGATGAACCCGCCCAAGTTCACCAAGGTAGAGGACATGGCTGAACTTACCTGTTTGAACGAGGCATCTGTGCTTCACAATCTCAAAGACCGCTACTACTCCGGCCTAATTTATGTAAGTATTTGAACATTTTAAATAAAATAAAACCACTTATAAAAAAATGTTTCCTTCTTAAACAGTCAAGAAACCTCTTTTGACCTCTTTGTCAGGAAATTCAATTGCAGTGTTTGTCAGCATTGGAGTTTATATAATCTGTGTCATTGCAGTGTTGAAACCAGTTAGAAAGTGAACATTTTATCATTAAATTTAAGTGTTACAAAACTAATAGCCAATGATTTTTATGTAAAGGTGAATCAGTCTCACTGACTTTGATAATAAATCAAAGTTGCTTCCCACCTTTCTTACAAGGAGTAATACCTAGTCTATTGTCTTAGTGACATTCAAGTCTTATGTGGCAGTTTTAAAGAAAAAAACAAAATTAATTCACCACCGGGGCATAATAATTAGATCATGGAGGCCATGGAAGATCCACTGCCATCTCATTTTATACGAGTTAAACAGATAAGGTGAACTCCAGTAAAGTTTATAAGCTTGCAACAAACTACACTTGCAAAAATTTTTGGTCAGAAAGTTCACAATTTTAATAGTTTGTGTTTTTTTGGCTTAGTGTATATTAACTTTGCTTAATGTAATGCTGTGGAAAGAGGGGGCTATAATGTGTTACTGTGTTTTTCACTTAGGCCACTTTAAAGCATAGATTATTAACCACATATGGTCAATTCTAGCCAACACATCTGCATTTCTCCATAGCATTTCACACTTGAGTCTCTGAATTCAAAAGCCTAAGAAACGCATTTCCTTCAACGAACAAGCCTTCATGTCCCATATAATCTGCTGATTTCCCCTGTGATTATGACCCACTTAATGAAATGCATTCCTGGAATAGTGCAAACACAGAGCTTGGGGCCACCTGAGATCCAGGGAGGTGGTACAGAAGGAGATGTCACGTTCACACTTAAAGGCATGCATATAAATGCAAAATTGGGACCACTTTTTACTTTAAGCAGAATGTATATAGGATACATTTGTGTTTGTCTACTCATAATTGTTGATTATATACCTCAAAAATAATTTGCCAATTGATGATAATAATTGCAGAAAAACTGCAAGGCTTGTCTAAAATCATTCAGCGTTTTCCCAACCAATTTCTACAAGTTTCTATCCTCTGCTCTTTGTTTCACCATGTGTATGGAGTGGAGCAGAGGAGAGACAGGTGAATTGAAGATGGCATTACTCAAATTGCTGTAACATTAGAAAAGTCAGGTTGTATCTACGTTTTATAAATCCACTGAAGCTGAAACGAATCAAACAGAATTGCACAGTGTGACAGCCTACTGTTTAGGGCCTTGGGGAAACATAAGCTCTTACATTTGTGAATTTATGGCTAAAGTCATGACATTTGAAAATTTAATGAAGACAGTACATAATCTATGTGTTGATGAGGCATGGCTACATCACCGTCACTATCCAGTACATGGGCAGCCAAGTTATCAACCTTATGGCATTATGTTCCTGAGTAAATTCAATAAAGTTTATTTAACAAAAAAAATGAAAAGAAAAAAGTATTTGTGCAGGTAATTTAGCACTGTTAAGACTCAAGTAGTCCGTGACATTCAGTAATATTTGTCAGTTACATGTTTACACTTTGCACACTTTAACTGAGTTAAATGACTGTTTACACATTAACTGAAGTTATGAATAAGTAGTATTGCTTAACAGTTTATTCTGAATTGTTTGCTCATGAATGTTTTACTTTAATTTAATCAATACCCTAACTAATACAGCTCTACAACATGGTCTACTATAGATTATAATCTAAACAGGGTGTCTTATTATTGTGTGCAAATTCTGTAAAATATTGTTGGTAAAATGACATAGTATAGAGAAAAACATTATAATAAAAAGAAAAATGGATTAGTGTAGAAAGAAATTACCCCTGCCCCATTTCTTGGCTCATGGAGGTCAGTGCTGAGTCACACTGTAACTAAACTGTCTTAACAGAGTTCTTTGTGTTCACTGATAAGAAACATCTGTACACTCGAATAACTGAATTCTTTCAGTTTTACTGTGGGTAAACTAACTTTTAATCAACAGTCTGTACATGTCAGCTTTTTAGTTTTAATGTTTGCTCTGCAGGCTCACAGGCATGCCTTACTTATGATCTGTATGGTGTAACTTTTGTTGCTATACTGTCAATTATTTTTTATTTTTCCTCATGGCCAGTGTCCCAAGTGTGAATTTTAAGAGATTTGAGTTAGATACATGCAGAACTGTGTTTGTCAACTGCGTTAGCGTTCCTGACTCTGCATATTTTCCTGTCCTGCTTTTGAGGATTGTGTGACCTTTTGCATTGGGCCAGAATAGCATAGTGCTGACATAAATCTGTTTGCAGAATTCCACTCACACAGGATTTGTGAATATAAATTAGATAATTTTGTTTCAAGCATGCTTCCATTGGGCCGAGTGGAAAGAATTGAAGAGTACATGGGCTGGAGGAATGAGAAGCTTGCTTATTAGAGACAACACGCAAATGAAACATCCACTTTTCAATTAGTGAAATTTTGATGGATAGACTACGATTACCATTGTCTGTGGCGTAAGAGATAGGAAAATGGAATAAAATCAAGGTGCTGCTGAGCTCATCTTTTTTTAGATCAGGGTTTCAGTGTGCCAGGACTGCTCTGCAATAATTGTGATTATGAATTTGTCATGTCAAATGATAAATATAACTTACTTCAATTAACAAATAAATAAATCAACGAGGGAAAAACTGGTAGACATGGTTGGGAACATAGGATCTTCTGGTATGGAGTTTGGGCCACTTAGCAGGGACAACCACTGCTCCTTGTAGCTTGCATTCTCCACCATGAAATGCCCAGGCAGCAGTGCTTTAAGCACAAGTGAATTGTTGCTGCTGCTCAGGCAGAGTGATGGAGCGCTGAAAGCCAACAAACCCCTCAGTAACATGTCAATGAAAGATCTGGACTCAAAGGTAGTTGCAAATTACTGTCTGAATTGTAGCCCCAGTTTCCTGTTCTTGGCTGACAACAGTGGCACCTGGTGTGGTCTTCTGATGCTATATCCCATTTGCTTCAAAAAAAAATTTTTTTTGTTGTTTTTTCTTTTTTTAAGTACTGCCTCCTTCCTATCAACTTAATGGAGTCTGGTCATTCTCCTCTGGCATCAGTAAGGTATTCTTACCCAGAGTAGCTGCCCCTGACTAGATATTTTCACTTTATGGGAACATTCTCTCTGGACCCCAGAGACGGTTGTGCAGGAAGATCCTAGCAGATCAGCAGTCTCTGAACTACTCAGAACAGCCCATCTGGTACAAACAACTATGCGATGTTCAAAGTCACTTAAATCACCTTGCTGCCCTGTTTTGATGCTTGGTTTGAACTTCATCAGGTTGTCTCGGCCATGTCTAAATGCAATGAGTTGCTGCCATATGATTGGCTGATTAGATATTTGTTTTCTTCTTCTTCTTCTTTCGGCTGTTCCCGTTAGGGGTCGCCACAGCGGATCATCTGCCTTCATCTCATCCTATCCCTTGCATCCTCTTCCCTCACACCAACCCTCTGCATGTCCTCCTTCACTACATTCATGAACCTTGTCTGTGGTCTTCCTCTTCTCCTCCTGCCTGGCAGCTCCATCTT
>VUQH01061927.1:6247-17972 GCA_015106775.1 Etroplus canarensis | reverse complement strand
TTGTGTTTTTTTTTTTTTTTTTTTTTTTTTTCCCGGGTGGAAAAACAGCCAGAAGTCGTGTTTGGTTAGAGCCCGGGTCAGGCGTGCGCGCGTGTTTACCGCTGTCGTTTTTAGCCCGGCTGGTCTCAGTTAACAGTCGCCTTTTTGGACTGTCAGAAATTTTTACGACACCGTCACTGATGTGGCCCCGCGTGGAATTTATTTCACTCCCGATTTCCTCAGGAATAAAGTATTTATATCTGGCTCTGCTGACCGCACGCTTCCTCTCGAGCTCGCGGGGTTTATGTCCACAGAACCCACGTGGGGGGGTGAGAGCTCGCGCTCGCGCGCGGCCCGGAGCTGTCACCCCGGCTGCGCGCGACATCTGGGCTCCCTGGTGTTCGATCCCCCACCCCACTCGTGGACGGCTCCGGCCCTCCCCACCGGGGGGAGCCGCCGCCGCGCGTCAGCGGTGCAGACCTGCGCGCAATTTATGAGCTCCCAGCCGCAGGAGACAGCCTCCTGTTTGTCTTTTACTACTGTTGTGTTTGTTTTCGCAGCGTGGAAAAATAGCCCGCTCGACACGCGTGGAAGCCTTGATGATAAGGATTTTCATTGGCTGTTTCCTGGGCGCTCCGGAGCCGAGCAGAAGCCGCACTGCTCAAACACTTTTATTTTTTACTATCTGCCATTTTGAGTCTTCTGCATGTTTTTAAACGTTCGTGTCATTTAGGGGACTTCTTGGAGACACGATGGGTCAAAATTGGTCCACAAAAGGAGGACTGTTACGCGCTGCCACCGCACTGGGATCAGGTCAAGACACGACCTGTGTGTGTGTGTGTGTGTGTGTGTGTGTTTTAAGCACATTTTGTCCCTTTCATCTCAGTAAGACAGGCCACATAAGAGTGGACAGCCCCCTCAGAGGGACACTTCTTGCACAGGCGCATGTTGTCAGCCTGTGCGTCCCCTGTTTGCGCAGCCAGCGGTTTGGTGTTAAACCCCCCGTCGACCTGCGCGCCTTGAAAGGAAAACCAACAAAATCTATCGTCTGATTTATGAAGTCCAGCTCGTTGCTCTGACCGCAGAGAAAAAACATAAGGCTTTAAAATCCACACTGAACTGTGAAAAGGCATCTGTGGCCACCGAGCCGAGAGCTATTCTTATCACAGCCAGCATGGAAAAAGACATTTATGGGGGTTTAATCCCAGTTTGCTGCCTTAATGGGCCGAGATTCATGAAAGGCTGCATCACTGAGAGACGCTTTCAGAAGGGGGGGGGTGGGTGACAAGGCGGCCTGCAGTCACACAGAGTTCATTTAATGAGACTTTTGATTTCTGCCACCGAAAACCAACCAAACCTCCGCCCTTTTACATTTGATCCTGAAAAAAAATAAAAAAGTTTGACATTTGAACCTTTCATTGAGCAGATGAGCTGTAATTTTGGATCTGGAGGAGGAGTTTTCCATCAGCTTGCTCCAAACTCCCCCTTTTCATTGGTTGTTATTTTGCTTGAGAATAACTTAGTAAAGTTGGTGTAAAATTCTCCATTTTGATCAGCGTTTTGTGCAGGGCCTGCAGTCCAAGCAGAAACGCTCACAGCCTCCGTCCCCCTATCCACCCAGGTGCTCCTAAAGCAGCTGAGAGAGATGATCTCTCCAGCGTGTCCTGGTTCTGACCTGGGGCCTCCTACCGGTGGGCCTTCTCAGCCGGCTCCTTTCAATGTGGAGGAGCAGCAGCTCTACGCTTAAGGCCCTTAAAATGACCGAGCTCCTCATTCCATCTCTGAGGGGGAGTCCAGACACCATTCAGTGAAAGCTAATTTTCACACCCCCCTCGCATCTGGGATCTCATTCTTTCGGTCACTACCCAGAGGAACTCAGGTCACCTGGTAAATCACCGGCTTCAGTTACACACTCAGCTCTCGCATCACCGCGACAGACCAGTACAGCATCCACATTACTGCAGATGTCGCTCCAGTTTATCTCCCACCCTTCCCTCACTCATGGAAAAGACCCTGAGATACTTGAATTCCTCCATTTAGGGCAGCCAATTCCTCCCAACCAGGAGTGGGCACTCCTGCCCCTTTCCAGCTGAGAACCGTGGCTTCAGGTGCTAATTCTCACCTCAGCCCCTTCATACTCGACTGCAAACCAGCTCACTGCGAGCTGGAGGTGGTTCTTCAGTGAAACCAACAGAACCACATCATCTGCAAAAAGCAGAGACAAGATCCTGAGTCTGCCTAACCCCCCACTGTCCGGTTGGCTGCACCTAGAAATCCTGTCCATAAAAATTGTGAACAGACTCCAGCTGTGATGTTAGCAGCTTAATGGTCAATTTGGAAGCTCGTGGTGTGGTTGCAGCTAAATAAATCAGGTCTCAGACTGTCATGTTCCAGTTTTTGGAAAATGGGACCATCTTCTTGGAATGCAGCTATATAAATGTCATAACTTACCATCATGTTCAAATGTAGGCACTTGTTTTTAAAGTCAGGCAATGGTTCCTGGATTCAACTTTAGCATTTTGGCAGTCATCGCCATGTGGGCATCTTTGAAGTGCTAAGTTACCAGCAAACACAAACAAGCTGTATGGGTTCAACCAACGGACGCACGTATCTCTAAATCAGTGCTAGTAACAGACGACCAACCAGAACAAAACTCGAACACAAACTTCTAGGCACCACACATCAAACCATTATATTAGTCAAATAATTCCATTAAAGGGCTCCAACAGCAGGGATATGATGGAGAGGTCCAGTTCAGTGACTCCAACTAGCAGCTACAGCTGCCTGACACCCACACCCCTAACTTTAAACCTTAACAAAAATCAAATTGATGAATTATAAACAATTTCACTCACGTACAGGCATTATGAAGGATGAAACTATCCATAGATACTAAGGCCATTTTTTGTATCAGGCTGTTAAACATGTTTATTTCTGCTGTAAAGTTGCACATTTTAACATGGAAGTCTATGACGACTGATTCACTTTTTAGCCACCCTCCAGTGGCCACTAGAGGACCTGCAGCCGTTGGCACTTGACACATTCTTCACCTGTTCACCCAGTCACCTTGATATTTGAAGTGTTTAAAACAAAAAAAACAGTACCCTCTTCAGGCCAATGTGTGCCGCTGGGACCCATCTGTAATTGGTTTACAGGTTAGAAAAATTACCACAATTATCCATCCAAGGCAGATGCTCAAAATTATGAGCCACATATATGCTGCAAGTTTGTGAAAGCAGAAGTTTATAAATGCTTCTGCTGTTTTTACAGAAAATGTCAGTATTTTTACATTTTAAGGTGAAAGTAGATGTGCTTATCTGTGAGAATTATACACTTAAAGTTTATCATTTATATAAGTTCAATGTACAACAAAAAAGAGGCTGATATTTTTTTTTAGAAATGTATACATTCCTTTTCCTATTTTTAATGCAGCGTTATAATTAGAGGAATGTAAAAATGAAATTTGGTACAATTAAGCCTAAAACACCAACTGCAAACTTGAGGTTAATGCTGCTTCTTCAGGCTGAGCTGCACCACTTTGTGAAAATTTGACCTGACATATTTGAGAGGTCACCTGAGACATCATGACGCCACCCTGACAGTGCATTACGGGTGTGGATTAGATAAACGGGGCAGGCTGCAGGGCTGATTTGTGTGCGCTGGAGCAGGAGGGGGTTGAGCGAGTCCCTCAATTGGCCCTCTCACCTCCTGCTTGCCCACCCTGACCAGACTCCATGTTTAGAGGGACGCTGAGGACCTCTTGTTCCAGCAGCCACCGCCACCCCCACCCAGCCACCCCATAACCTCACAGTCCCACCTCCATCCGTCCCCAACGTAGCCTCCCGGCTCCATTCCCTCACCACAGAGAGCAAACAGTGGGCCGAGCCGGGACAGCAGTCTGGAGCCGCAGACAAGGGGGAGAGGGGTGAGCGGGGTGAAGGGGGTTTGGTGAAGCCCACAGATGCAGGTAGAATGGGTCTTTGTAAAGAGTCCAGGCTCTTCTGATTGGTTTTCAACTTGTGCAGCAGCAGTGGAAGAGGAAGCAGCTTTGCATGATTTGCATTTCAGAGGAATCCTTTTAAATCTTATCCAGGGTATAGCTTCAGACCCCCAGTTCATCCTCTGACTGAATTACACTATATGGACAAAAGTTTTGGGCCACCTACAGGAGCTTTTACACCCTTCCATTCTAAATCCACAGATATTAATGTGGCATTGGTCCCACTTTGCGGCTAGAACAGCTTCCACTCTGCTGGGAAGGCTTTCTACAAGATTTCGCAGTGTGTCTGTGGGAATATTGGCCCATTCATCCAGAAGAGTGTTTGTGAGGTCAGACACCGATGTTGGGCGAGACATCCTGGCTCACAGTCTGAGTTGTAGTTAATCCCAAAGGTTTTGAACGAGAGCCAGTTCTTCCACCAAACTCATTTGACCCCGCTTTGTTCACTGAGGCACAGTCAGGCTGGAACAGAAAAAGGCCTTCCATAAACCGTTCCCACAAAGTAGGAACCACAGAATTGTCCAAAAAGCTGAAGCACTGAGATTTCCCTTCACTGGAACTAAGGGGCTCAGGCCAGCCCCAGAGAGACAACCACACAGCATTACAGCTGGCACAATGCAGCCAGGCAGGTAATGTTCTCCTGGCATTCACCAAACCCAGACTCGTCCATCAGACCACCAGATAGAGAAGTGTGATTCATCACTCCGCAGAACTCCAGAGTCCAGTGGCCGCATGCTTTACACCACTCAGTCAAACCCTTTGCATTGTTCTCGATGGTGTAAAGCTTGCATGCAGCAGCTCGACCATGCAAACCTGTGCCATGAAGCTCCCGACCCTCAGTTTTTGTGCTGATGTTAATACCAGAGGAGGGTTGGTGCTCTGCAGTTATTGAGTCAGCAGAGCGTTGGTGACTTTTATGCACCGTTTGCCTCAGCACTTAGTAACCGCGCTCTTTAACTTTACATGGTCATGCTTTCACTTTGTAATCACACCACTTACAGCTGATGGTGGAATATGTGGGAGGGAAGAAATTTCACCAAGTGACTTGTTGCAATAGTGGCATCCTGTTAGGCAGACTGCATGGATAGCTGCTTTATTTTAGACACCTGTGGCAATGGGAGTGAAGGGAACACCTTAATTCAACAATTAAACACTGTGGTCCATATAGTATGTTATATTAAAAATATGAATACTTATTGCAACTATGTGATGACCCCAACTGTAACCCTAACCATGGGCAATCAGGGGAGAAAGAAAGCAATCATTGTAACTAACACACACCAAAAACTAAGATTAGTTGTTACTATACAAACAGGAGAGACCTCTGATTGCCATAAAGGCAGCCCTTTCCTTCTCATTGGCTGCCCCTCATGAGCACAAGCAGAGGCCTGAAATGACCATATAAGGATATCCTCACTCTATGACATTATACATATCCAAGAGTAGAAAAAACTGCCTGAAGCATGAGTTTTTGACTCCTAGGGATTAATGTACATAAACTGACCTCATCGTCTGAAACTTCAGGATAATGTATATTACTTTAATTGTTTATACAATAAAAAGTGCAATATTTGCCTCTGAGTATAGCTGATGAAATGTAGATAATGGAAATATAGGTACCTTAAATTCTTCCAATCCACATGGCACTGAACCCCAAACTGACCCCAGTAGAAAAGCCATATACTGTATAAGTACCAGTCCATTTACAGAGTATAATGCTTTAAAAATATCCCCACTTGCACAAGCTGTATCGATTAAGTAAACTCGTCCAGAAACACCAGAAAAAGTCAGAACCTGTTTGCTGTGTCTCCTCTGCTGCAGCGCTGCAAAGACAAGCTGAACTCTCTGGCCATCTCGGTGATGAACCTCTGGCCAAAGGTCCGGCTGCGGGTCACCGAGGGCTGGGACGAGGACGGCCACCACTCGGAGGAGTCGCTGCACTACGAGGGCCGGGCGGTGGACATCACCACCTCAGACCGGGACAGGAACAAGTACGCCATGCTGGCGCGGCTTGCAGTGGAAGCCGGCTTTGACTGGGTCTACTACGAGTCCAAAGCCCACATCCACTGCAGCGTCAAGTCAGGTCAGTGAACGCACCAAATCCAAGAAGGTAGATAGGTTATAGAGGAAGGTGCTCCAGAAAACATGAGCCTGTTTCCAATGAAGTGGGTACTAGCAGAGAGTTTTTAATACATAGAGAACTCATTTCCATTAAACCACCCAGTGAAAAATACGCAATTACAAAGCCCAGGCTCCGACTTTTAAAACCCAGCAGTAAAGAACTGTTTAAAATCAACCTGACTCAGAGGTTTGAACGTACCCCCGGCCACTTTCTTTAGCTTTTCCACAGTGTCCGGGCATGGCGACTAGCCGTGATGCTTTCATGATTAACTCACAGCACTTGGGTAAGGTGAGGAAAGGTTCGTGGTGTTGGTTAAATATTGTTCAGAAAGTCAACAAAGCCGCCGACTTTCCCTAAACGGTTTTGTAGCCTGAAGCGGAGCTCCTCCTTCCTTAGATCTTCTGAAGACAACAAGTGCTTCATGAGAGATGAGTGAGGGGTTGCTCTTTTCCTTTTGCTTTTGTGTGAGCAGAAATACAAGAAATAAGAAGACTAGGAGCTGGTTTGTCAAGACCAGCCCTAAACGTAACCATAGCCAGGATACAGGATTGGAAAAAAATGAACAATAAATCTTTTCACATCCTTTAAGCTCAATCTGACCGCCTTCCTCTTCCTCCCCAGCTATGATTTGTTACTGCTGATGGTCTCAGGTTAATAGCTTTCAACAGTCTCACAAACTCATCCTTTTCTGTGTGATAAAGTTTAGTTTTTCAGGTTTTCACTCTCATGGTTTTTCGCCACTGGCTCACAGTAGCATATTTATATTCCGCAAAGCAAGGCATCAAGAAAAGCTCGTGTTTAGGGATGAACTGAAACAGTCCTTTAGGCCAGGCTAACCCTGTGTGTTGTTTTGAGCTGCCACTGTGATTAAATGAATAATTTCATTGATATCATTAAATATCAAGTATTGAAAGTTTTAAAAAGAATACTCGTGCTTTCAGAATATTATATATTTTATTTACATTGCATTTCTTTTTAAAATATCATGGCTATCTTCCACCCTAGTGGTACCACCTCCAATGCTGAAATTTGTCCCCTTTGTTTCCGTGGGATTAGATTAATACAGATTAGAATACGTTACATGGACAAACGCTTTGGGCCACCTGCAGGAGCTTTCATGACATTCCATTCTAAGTACTGCATTAACACTGAGCTGGCAGCTATACCAGCTTTCGCTCTTGTGGGAAGGTTTCTATAAGACTTTGGAGTGTGTCTGTGTAAATTTTGACCCTTTCATCATGAAGAGCATTTGTAAGATTACACACTGATGCTGGGCGAGCGGGTCTGGCTCACAATCTCCGTTTTCCCAAAGGTGTTGGATGGGGTTGAGGTCATGGCTTTGTGCGGGCCAGTCAAGTTCTTCCACACCAAACTCATCCAACCATGCCTTTATGGAGCTTGTTTCGTGCACTGAGGCACAGTCATACTGGAACAGAAAAGGGCTCTCGCCAAACTGTTCCCACAAAGTTGGAAGCACAGAATTGTCCAAAATGTCTTGTTAAGCTGAAGCATGGAAGTCTCCCTTCACTGGAACTAAGGTGCCCAGGCCAACCCCAGAGAAACAACCCCACAGCATTATCCCTCCCAAACTTTACAGTTGACGCAATGCAATCAGGTGGGTAACATTTTCTTGGCATTTGCCAAACCCATATTCATCCATCAGACACATTTCCATTGCCCCAGAGTCCAGTGGCAGGATTCTTTATACCACTTCATCTGATGCTTGGCTTTGTGCGAAGTTATATAAGGCTTGCATGCAGCTGCTCGGCCATAGAAACTCATTCCATGACGCTCCTGGTGCACAGTTTTTGTGCTGATGTTAATGCCAGGAGGTTTGGAACTCTGCAGCAGAGGCAGCTTTTTCACACTACGCACCTCAGCACTTGGCAACCCCGCTTTATAACTTCACATGGTCTGCCACTTCATGGCTGAGTTGCTGTGGTTCCTAAACACTTCCACTTTGCAGTAACACCGCTTGCAGTTGTGTTATTATTGGTGGAATATCTAGGACACACCTGTGGTAATGGGACAGAACTCAGCAATTGAAAGGTGTGCACCAGTACTTTTGTACACATAGTATGCAAGCAATTTTGGACACTGAGACGAGAGCATAAAGTGTGGATCCTGAGCAATGTGTCCTCTCACTTCTCTTTTCTCTATAATCGCTGCTCAAGTTGAACATTCAGGGCAGACCAAATGATCCTCAGGCCTGCAGGAAGTGTCTGCCACTGGTTGTCCAATAGTTTCACAAAATATAAACCAGCACCCCCTACAAGTCAAAATGGCTTACTGGCTTACTGGCTTACTGTTGTGTAAAAGATTTCCTGTGGGTGCAGCTGCTTCTGCTTCACTCTTAACCTCTGATCACTCACTGCCTTCCTGCATCTAAAGTGGGGAGTGGCTCAGTAGCTCCCACATTCTTATTGGCCACTGACTTTGTGTTTAATGAAGTTAGCCACCACTCCTAAAAAAATCATCTTCCAGCTCTCTGGGGCTTTCTTGAGGCTCCTCTTTGCTTAAATCAGCCAATCATGTCTGGTGATTTCAGAGGACCAAAAGTTCCAGGAGTCCAGAGGGGCACAAGGAGGTGACCTTGAAGGGCGTAGCAACCCAGTTTAAGTCAGGTTTTTGCTTGACTCTGGAAGTGCTGAGTAGTTTTGACCGTACACCACCGCAGTGCATTTTAAATCAGTCAACGTTTGATTGAAGTGCAGACTTTTACCGCTGAGTTTAAATTGATGACTGCACTCTTGAAGTGATCAGATAGTGAGCAATTACAGGATCTCAACACACTCTGTTTGTTGGTACATGCACACAGGCAGGTCCTCTCCCTCACCAAAAAAAACCAAAACAAAAATCAACCATGGGTTATTATGTTAGACACAAACTTTAGATTTCCAGTGTATCAGAAGTTACTGAGTAGTCCTTATCTTTGAAAATAACCTCTTATCTTCCTCTCCTGTCCTCTCTTCCTTGTATCTTCTTCCAGCTCTGAGAGTGAAGTTATCACACCTTGTTTTTCTTTCTGGGAAATGCAGCAACTTTACCTTTAGCTCGCAGACGCTTGTAGATATGATATCTGCTGAGCTGTTTGGAGCCTTTACCTGTCGCTTCACCTTCAGTGGAGCAAACGAGAAGGAGGAGATAAGCAGTGTTGCCTCAGTTTTATTGACATTTGCATGCATGAGCAACAGATAAGAAGGGCAAAACAGATGTGTGGAGGGTGCAGGCGGGACTGCAGGGTGACTTTCTGATTTCTTGGGGGTCTTCAGCTGGTAGCAACGCCATTGTATACAGCCTCAGTTCCAAAGAGGCTGGGATGCTGCATAAAATATAAATGAAAGCACAATGCAAAGATTTAAAAAGCTCATTAAACAATGCTTTACTGATAAAACAACATAGACAACATATCAGATGTTGAAAGTGAATATTTTACTCTTTCATGAAATATGGTGCCTTTCCAGGTGTGCAAGTTGCCAGTAACACAGACAACAATGCACCTCTGTACCATCAGAGATGCAGAATTGTCAGAGTTTTTGCATTTTTACTGTTGAGGAACATTGCTCTGAAATTGCTCCACAGTTCGTCAACACAGTTTCTGGCAGATTGCTGAACCTCTGCTCATCTTTACTTCTGGGAGACTCCGCCTCTCTAAGGTGCTCTTTTTATACCCAATCACACGACTGGCCTGTTGCTAGTTAACTTCACTAACTGCAACATGCTCCTCCAGCGGTTTCTTTTTACTTCTACTTACTTTTCCGGCCTTTTGTTGCCCTCGTCCTAACTTTTTTGAGACGTGTTGCTGCCATCGAATTCAAGACGAGCCAGTATTTTTCATCAGATAGTAAGATTTATTTTTCACTTTAGACATTTGATATGTTTTCTATGTTCTGTTGTGAATAAAATATTGGTTTATAACATTTGTAAATCATCGCGTTGTATTTTTATTTAAATTTTCCACAGCGTCCCAACCCTTTTGGAATTGTACTCAGTGAATAGCCCAGCTGTTACCCCACTATTACCATGTTATTACTGTGCTGTGCTATAAAGGCCTGCCAATAGATCTTTGAAGACTAGATTAATGACTAAGTCTCAGATTCGTGGGACGTCAGAAGCTTTATTTTTAAAGTATCGCCACACCAAAACATCCAGCGCAGTAAAGCGGCTGTTTAACTTGCTCGAACTTTGTGAATCTAGATGGAAATACAGACGACAAAACTTTTCGAATATTTTAAGACACTTTTAGGAAGGAAACCTAGTAAGACTCGAAGCAGTTTGGGTGTGTAGATGATATGCATGTTGTTGTTGTGGTTCAGACGTCATGGTTCAACAGACTCGCGGTGTGTGTTACGTCACCCACAAGTGGACACACAGATGGGCTTAGAGTCGCACCCTATTGTTAAAATGCAGCCACTTAACCCCCCCCGACACATTTTACACTGAGTGGTAACTGAGATTTTCCTTTTCTTTCTCCCTTTTCCTGCCTTACCTCTCTTTTCCCTTCCTCCTCCTCCTCCTCCTCCTCTCTCCTTCCCTCCCAGATCGGGTTGCGAGGGCCCAGAACTTGACTTGATCAGAAGGGCAGCCAATCAAGTTGGTATTTTTTTTTCATGTTTTTGATTTCTTCTTCTTTTTTCCTCCTCAAAATTCCTCCAAACCAGACAAGGAAAAGAAATTTGGAAGATAAACTCTTTACCAACACATCCCCCCAAAATCCCTTTAAAGGCACTTAAAAGGGGGGGCAGCAAGAGGAAACAACCACTAGGGAGCAGCAAAGCGCCCGGCCCAGTGTAGATGAAGGACTGTGTGAGAAAAGGAGGAAACACAGGGATTAATGACGTTTATTAATTCTGACCAACACATTTCACCTCAGACTTGAGCTGCTTCAGCTGCACTCGATCCAGGAAGGAAGTTAGGAAGGTAATATTTGGGGTGAAAATGGGGAAAGTTTTTTGTTTGTTTGTTTGTTTTGCTTATTTATTGTTCTCTATATGCAAATTGCTTAGAGTCATGATTAAGTTATACTCAACAGATGACTAAGGATCTATATTTCATGACATTACTTAAACTTTAAGAAGATTCTTACTAAATTTTGTTATTTATTTACAAAAAATCTGCAAGAATGTTTCAGCTGTGTGGTTTTTCAATGAAATTTGCTTCCTGTAGTCCACTGGTTCCCAGGCTTGATACCCGTAGTGATTTAAAAAAACAATAATAATAATAACTAGTGGTAACTTTCATGTTTTTGAAAATTTTTCCATTAAATTGGCCAAACCCGTAGCTATTTTAACCATTTATCTCCACAGTGTTACTGTTTTTCCCCACTTTACCTTTCAGCTTTCAAGTATTTATCCACAAGCTTTCACTTCTTCATCTTAAATTTTTAGGCAACATTATTATATTTATACTGCTGGCTGAAGACAAAGGAGGGCAAGAGGGGGAAGACCACAGAGATGGTTGATGGATGTAGTAAAGGAGGACATGCAGAGGGTTGGTGTGAGGGAAGAGGATGCTGGGATAGGGCGAGATGGAGGCAGATGTTTCTCGGTGGCGACCTCTGAAGGGAGCAGAAGAAGAAGATATATTAATTTTAATGTATTAATATTAATATAACAAGTCAGACT
>VUQH01061922.1:0-13509 GCA_015106775.1 Etroplus canarensis | reverse complement strand
TACGCAGAGATTCGTATTATTGTATCAGGAATCGATGATTCGCACACTTTCGGCATACTTTCCGCACCAAAATGACATCATTTGCTTCCACAACCCTTCCTAATCTTGTCGGCGCTCTAGTGGACGCTAGCCCTAACAAGACAAACCGAAGAATGTCGATTTTTCTAAATTTTAATAACCCTGGTAAAGCTATTGGTTCTTCAGTCACGCATTTCGTCCCTACCCAGATGAGTTTCGTGCAGTTCCTCCAGGATATCCAGAGGTGCTGCTGTGACCAGTGAGTCTAAGTAAATAAACGAGCCCTCCTGTTAGCCAGGGCCAGAAGTCGGATGTTGCGCACACAGCTGGCAGCTGCTTCCTGGAGCACCTCGACATCGGAGCCCATGATGTGGATCAGTGGCTGTGGGAGAAGAGAGGACAGAGCTTACAGTCGGCAACAGGAATTAATTCCCAACTAATCACTAATCACAAAAGTGAACGGAAACACCTTTGGAAAAGTGAACCAATACACATTATCAACTACACCCATTTAGAAACACATCCATTGGACTAATGAACCTTTTGGAAAAATCTAGTGGTCCGATCAAACCAGAAATAATTTAAAATTCTTCTACTCACAAACAAAATCTCAAACAGTCAGGCCCCATCCTATCTTAAAGACCTCATTGTACCATACGTTCCCATTAGAACACTTCTCTCTCAGAGTGCAGACCTACTTGTGGTTCCTAAAGTTTTTAAAAGTAGAATGGGAGGCAGAGCCTTCAGCTATCAGGCCCCTCTCCTGTGGAACCAGCTCCCAGTTTGTCTTCAGGAGACAGACACCCTCTCTAAGCCCTAACTACAAGCTTTATGAAAAAGGAAAGTCTGAGGCCTGATCTTAAATGTAGAGAGGGTGTCTGTTATGCTGCAGTAGCCTGAGGCTGCTGGGGGGCTTCTTATGATGTGGTGGGCATTTCTTCTTCACCCACCTCTCTTCACTCCCCATGCATTTATTTGTTTCTGCTTCATGTTGTCTTCTCTCTCCCATAGTCTGTGTCTCTCTTTGCTTTCCCCTCACCCCCAACTGGTCGAGGGAGATGGCTGCCGCTCCCTGAGCTTTATTCTGCCATAGATATCTTCCTGTTAAAAGGGAGATCTTCCTTCCCACAGTCGCCAAGTGCTCACTCATATGGGATTATCTGATTGTTGGGGTTTTCTCTCTAATACTATAGGGTCTTTTCCTTATAGTGTAACGCGCCTTGAGGTGACTTTTGTTGTGAATTAGTGCTATATAAATAAAATTGACTTGAGATATTGAATTGAATTAATACACCATTACAAGCACATGCAGTATTCTAATAAATCTTTAGAATCAAACCCAGTGGACTAATACACCCTTGTAACCAGGTCCACCAGAGTAATACATCTTTAGAAACATATCCAGCTGTTTAATACAACTTTAAAAACACAAACAGTGGATTAGTACACCTTTAGAAACATATGCAGTGGTCTAATACACATCTGGAAAAAACCCATGTTGGACTAATACAAATTCAGAAACACATCCAGTGTTGTAATAAACCTTTCTAAACTGATCCAGTTGTCTAATACATCTTTAGAAACCAATCCAGTGGACTAATACCTAAACCTAGGCCTAAACCCAGAGTAATTTTCCCTGCTGGGGATTATTAAAGTATTTTGATTCTGATTAATACACCTTTAGAAAGAAATCCAGTTGTCTAATACACCTTTGGAAACACATCCAGTGTTTTAATAAACCTTTAAAAACAAATCCAGTAAACTAATATGTCTTTAGAAACACATCTATTTTGTAGACCTTTAAAAACATATTCACCACATCAGCTAGAGTAATACATCTTTAGAAGCATATTCAGCTGTCTAATGCAACTTTAAAAACACATCCAGTGTTTTAAAACACCTTTGGAAAAAAATATAGTGAACAAATACATTTTTGGGAAATATCAAGCATACCAATACACTGCATTTGTATTGGTGCACTTTGGTAAATGTAGTGTATCAAGTGGACTGATACACCACGTGCACTGGAGTAGTACACCTTTTGGAAAGCATTTTGTGAACTAATATAAGAGTCCACTGGATTAGCGCCCCTTTGGAAATGCACGCACTGCACTAATAAACCTCTGGAACCACATTCAGTGGACTAATACACCTTTAAAAAAAGATCCACTGGATTAAGGCACTTCTGGAAAAACATTCAACATTTAACATACGCTTGGAAAAACTTCCAGTGGTCTAAGAACCTTTGGAAAAACTACCCACTGGATAAATACACATTCAAGAATCACGCAGTGGCCTAATGCAACACTGAAAAATAAAATCTAGGGGGCCAAATAAATAACTTCCTCCGACAGTTTCCATTAAAGCAGGAATCAATGCATACCACTGCACGCCGCCATTGACCGGTGGGGGCTGCAAAACAGTGGCAGTACTGCCACTGTCTCCAACTGTGCTGGCACGTGTCCCCTGCGTGCATTCAGTGTGCGTGTGCGTGTGTGCATGTGTGCGTGCGTGCGCATCCCATTTCCAAACCATGCCTCAGCAAAGGGGTTACAGCTGCGTGCACACATGCTTCTGTAAGTTTGTTCAGATGAAAGTCATGCAGGGTAGGCTTGACATTAAAAACCTGAGCATGAACCACACCACTCAGCAGCCTTTCCGCCGCTCCAAAGGTCAGATTATATCCGACTATTAGTGGCTTGTATAATGGATCTCGTTAGATCTTATTGCAGAACAAGGTTTTGAGCTCTCCAGAAATCTCTAAGTTTGGAAGTTTATTTTTTACTTGCATAAAATTGAACATATAAAAGATTTTTGTATGTTCAAAGAGTTGTGCATTGTGCAGAAGTAAGCAAAAAAGAACACAGTGGATATATGAAATACCGCAGTGTGGCATGTTTTTGGGGGGAGTGAGTTTTTTTCCCTGTTTTATCTGCAGTGAAATCACTACATTATGTTTGTGGGCGGCTGTGGGGCTGAATCAAAATAAAAGTAAATCTAAGCATAAATACTCTGGTGCAATGCATGAATCTAAATTTGTTCAATGTGTGCTGTGTGGTAAAATCACAATGGTGTACCACTGAGGTTTCCCGAGACACACTTGCAATTATTCCGGATAGTCTTGTTTACATCGACAATGAAGGAATGGCAACATTACATCCCTCAGCTAAGCACTTAAGGACTCCCTGCTCCTAAACATAATGAAGCCTTGATGAATACACTGCTATTTAAAAGCTCCATATATAAAGGTCTTATTCTCTGGCGAATGGAGAGGGATTTTGGAAAAGATTTCTTTAACAAACATTGAGCTGCAGCAGCCTTACAAGTGGTGTGTTTGGGCATCATCTGGACTGTCCCCCTGGTGCAACAATGTCACATTCCTGTCGACTGGAAGAAAAACAGAGGACAATACGTACACTGTCGTCGCGTAAGGAAATGATCCAACCAAACTTACTCCACACCTTTCTGGCTAATCTCCATATGCTTAGTGTCTCCCCCCCTTGTCTGCTGCTTATTTAAAACTTAAGCAAGCAAGAAAAACTTAATCGATATACACTCACTGGCCACATCATTAGGTATACCCGTTCAGGCAGCAACTCAGTGCATTTTAGGCATGCAGCGATGGTCAAGATGACCTATTGAAGTTCAAACGTAGCATCAGAAGAGGGGAGAAATGGGGTTTTAGGGGACTTTAAATGTGGCATTGTTATTGGTGTCAGATGAAGTGGTTTCATTATTTCAGAAACTGCTGATCTCCTGGGATTTTCCAGAACAACCGTTTCAGAGAATGAGCCAAAAAAAGGAAGAAAATATCCAGTGAGCGGCAATTCTTTGGGTTAAAATGCCTTATTGATACCAGAGGTCAAGCTGATAGGAAGGCCATGGTGACTCAAATAACCACTCCAAAGCACCAAAGAAGAGCATCTCTGAACGCACAACATCTTAAAGCAGATGGGCTACAGCAGCAGCAGACCACACTGGGTGCCACCCCTGTCAGCTAAGAACAGGAAAGACAGGCTACAATTAGCACAGGCTCACCAAAACTGGACAACTGAAGACTGGAGAACCACTGCTGTGTCTGATAAATCTAAATTTCTTCTGCAATATTTGGATGGTAGAGTCAGAGTTTGGCATAAAGAACATGAAAGCATGGACCCATCTTGTCTTTTAGCCCCTTAGTAGCAGCTGAGCATTATTTGAATGCCACAGCCCACCTCAGTATTGTTGCAGACTGTGTCGAATCCTTTATGAACACAGCGTACTCCTCTTCTGAAGCTCAAACCATCTCAAACTGCTTTCTTGAACATGACTTTGAGTTCAGTGCACTCAAATAATCTCCACGGTCACCGCATCTCAAACCAGTAGAGCACCACTGGGATGTGGTGAAACATGAGATTCACATCAAGGACGTGCAGCCGATAAATCTCCAGCAACTGTGTGATGCTATCATGTCAACATGGACCAAAATCTCTGAGGAATGTTTCCAGCCCCTTGTTGAGCGTACGCCATAAAGAATGAAGGCAGCTCTGAAGGCAAATAGGGTCAAACCTAGTACCAGTAAGGTGTATCTAATGAAGTGGACACTGGGTGAGTGTAGAAGCACATTTCATGTCACAATGTGCAGCACAAAACATGAGGACATAAGAGCCACAGAAGGACATGACGAAAGTAAAGACGTAAAGAAATAAATGAAATAACAGAACTGCAAACACTCTCACCCAACCCCCAAAAATAGAATAGTTACACAAAAGTGTAACTCATAAAAGGATAAGAAATCTGAGATAATTAAAGCCAACAACAGATCAATAAAACTGAAGCTGAAAAAGCAAAAATATGAATTGACAATAGACCAATAAAATGATGGCCAAAATGCTGCTCCATAAAACACACAGCATGATGTGGGTCCCTTGTCTGTGCGACACGAGTTTTTATTTTGCTCAATATCCATCCAGTTTATCAGTGTCTGGTGCAAACCTCAGTCTCCCTTCCTCCCAGGTCGTCACTGTGTTCATAACGCACATCAAAACAGAGCTTAAATGGATCCCGGTCTCTCTCCGAGTTACATGCAAACTTCAGACGCCACTCCGCACGTCTGTGTGGTTAGCAAAGCAGCGGAGAAGACGTTCCCAGGATTTTGCAGCGCGAAGACAAATGGTGAAAGGAAGAGAGATGAAAAATGAGGTGAGCCAGTTTGCGGGTATGAGCAGGAAAAGGCTGTGAACTTCTAGCGTGAGGCCAGTTAAAAACTAAGATGCTGATGTCCTTCCTGAACTCATAACCACATCATTTTGTGGGAAGAAAAGTCATGCAGCAGTCCGAGATGTCAGCTCCTCTCAATTAACTAGTGTCGAGGAGTATGTGTGAAACATTTGCCCTTCGGTTTTATGTGATTTTTAAATAGCATCCAAAACACCTCCAAGAGCAAACTTACATCCACGGACTCCAGAAAACATGCAGCTCCCTAAACAAGTCCCTTTTGTGAAAAGAGAGGATGCCTGAGAGGTGCCAGAGGCATCGTTTTTGCCAACCTCATAGCATGTTATTCAGACTTCGCCAAATAAGGTCTCCCGAAGAGCCCAGCTAAGCTAAGATAAGCGTGTCTCTCTTTGCTGCCTTTTTTTCTCGCTTGCCCTTTCCCTCCCAGCTGGGATCTCGAGGACTATAATACGCCGCTTGTTAGATATTGCCTGACTGTGGCAACATGAACACTTGGTCCACGTTTAAAAACTGAATCGTGAGGATTTTGCACTTCAGAGAGCTCCACTGAGTCCTGACCTCCGAGAAGGGAGCTGGGGACCATGCTCTCCCTCCCTGAAGTGCCAAAGCGCAGTCCAGGAGGGCTGCCCATGCACTCACCAGCCACTTCATTAGGCACACCTGTTCAACTGCTTGTTAAAGTTAATATCTAATGAACCACTAACATTGCAGCAACTCAGTGCATTCAGGCAAGTAGACGTGAGCAAAACGACCTGCTGAAATTCAAACTCGACATCAGAATGGGGAAGAAAAGTCATTTAAGGGACTTTGAATACAACATGGTTGTTGGTGACAGAAGGTTCAGAAACTGCTGATCTCCTGGGATTCTCTCTCACAACCGTCTCAAAAGTTTCATGAGAATCATCCAAAAAAGAGAAAATATGCAGCAGCAGTTCTCTAGCAGAAAATGCCTTGTTGATGCCAGAGGTCAGAGGACAGTGGCCAAAAAGGAAGGAAACAGTAGCTCAAATAATCACTCATTACAACCAAGGTATGAAGAAGAGCATTTCTGAACGCACATTATGTTGACCCTTGAAGCAGATGGGCTACAGCAGCAGAAGACCACACCAGGTGCCGCTCTTGTCAGCCAAGAGCAGGAAACTGAGGCAATAATTCACTAGGGCTCACCAAAACTGGACAAAAGAAAACCGGAAAAAGGTTTCCTGGTCTGATGAGTCTCGATTTCGACATTCGGGTGGTAGGGACAGAATCTAGCGTAACCAACACAAACACGTACATGAACGTTAATGAATAACGAATCAGTGTGAATTCGATTTGCTGGTGTGTCATAATGAATCCCACATGTATACTTCATGATTTCATTCGCTGAAAGCCATCACGATTTGCAAGACTTTGCAAACATCTGGTATTGTCTTGGAAGTTGGGGTGCCACTTTTGAAATTTCCAAAACTCTGACGAAGGATTACAGTTTTGTAAACCTTCACAACATGTTGCAACAGTGTTACAGGCTGTTGTAATCGCTCCATAAATGTCTTAAATCCATCGCAATCTTTTGTAACCTCATCAAGCAGGATTGGCGAATTTTTCACTCAACAAAGTGTCAGTTGCGAGGCAGGTACAACACATTTTCCTTCTCTTTCCTAAACAGTTTGCCACATTTTGTATCTTTATTATAACTATTCTGAATGGTTTGCACGGAGGCATCGTAACTGGTCCTTATCCGTTTCGTAAAAACTGCGCTCCAGAGGCCACTCTGGAATTGATCAAATTTTGTGTTATGTTGAAATTTGCATGAGTGGGAACCCAGTTTTAGCATCGTATAAACGCCACAGCCCACCTGAGCATTGCTGTTCACCGTGACCGCTGCTTTATGACCACAGTGTTCCCATCTTCCGATGGCTGTCTCCAGCAGGACAACGCAACATGTCTCAAAGATCTTTTGAACACGAAAGTAACTTTAGTGATACTGATGGTGCAGAGGAACGGGAGATTCTCATCACTGATGTGCAGCAGACAAATCCGCAGCAACTACGCAGATTTATTTTTATTCCGTGCCCTGAAGAGTTAAGCCAGTTCTGAAGGCAAAAAGGGGTCCAACCATTACTAGCAAACTATATCTAATGAAGTATCCAGTGAGTGTTTCATATGTACATGCACATTATATCAGCCATGGAGGTGTCACTGTGCTAAGTGCACGCTTCTGGAAGGCATCTGCCTTCAGGATTTGAGGTTGCAGTTCCCCTGTGCCAGGTCTAACAGCCATTATGGCTCCATCAGCACCCCCAACCACCCATTCCTCCATTTCAATGTTGCAGACTGCACTGAAGAGGCAAACAGCACAAACAGACAGCACTGTTTTGCTGAGTTGAGGGGAAGCTGGTGAGGGAAGTCAAGGTAAACAACATTCCCTGCAGCCTCCAGTGAGCCAGAAAATGTTGAACTGCTTTTTCTGTGTCTCTAAAGAGGAAGAGGAAAAGCAGGGAGGGCACCCTCCAAATTCTTCACTTCGCTTTAAGGGAAGACGTTTCATTTTGAACCTTTAGCCCGAAGAACATGAGGGGCAGACACTGTGACCGAGGGCTCTGAAACATTACGCTCCATGGATGTCAAAAACACGGTAGTCATAACAGAACACGGCCTTGTATCATCTGCTCACCACACCCACGACCTGAAGTCATGTTAAACACAAGCCAAGAGGAAACTGCACAAGCAAACCTGCGATGCTCGGGTTGGATTTATTCCTTCCCTCACATTTGTATAATTTTGACCCCCCACAGCCACACCGCACACTTTCACTCATAAACTCTGAGCATGTAAGAGAGGAAAAAAAAATTCAAACAAGCAGTCACCGTGCCGGGGCAGAGGTACACTCATGGCAACAAAAGTGCAAACGTTTTTCTCATTTAGATTAGTAAAAGCCTTAAAATACTACATACCAGGACCTGGCAAAAGCTACGCTTTGGAATGCTTTCAGTTGAAAATTACAAATAATTACCAGTCGCATTTTGTAATTTTCATCAATTTACTTCACAAAGCTTTTCTTATGAAAGAGCCTCTTTAGTACAAATAGCTGGCTGAAGCTGTCTACAAGGATTTATGGTTTCAGCAAACAATCCCCAGTCCCTTGGAAGCAATGTAAAGCACAGGGTGAAAGCATGTTGACTCGACACATGACACAAAATGAAGCACGTCCGTATGAAACTGCGAGATACCAAGAGGGGATGTCAAATCGAATGGCGAGGGCGATTTATCTCTCAGGCTAAAACTCTCTGTGCATGTTGGTGTGTATTTCCTCCGAGAGAAAGCACCTGAATTCCTTTTTCTTAGACAAGGGCTGATCTGATCCAGCACGTTCTAACAAAGTGAGGTTTTATCCAAAAGACGAAATTAAACTCATTCATTTAAAAGCTTTAAAGCTTCCAGCATTGAACGTAAATAAATTAGAGGACAAAATTATTATTATTTTTCGGTTATGACAGAGTAAAAACACAAGGACGGGTCACTAATGAGTTTTCCAGTGTGAAATACATTCTTTTCGATGCTTAATTTCCCTTGCGAATCTTAAGGGACTGGGCCATACACCATTAAGTGGAACAGAAGAGACCTTTGCTCATTTGAAACTGTATACTGCACATGTTTTGAGAGCTTCTCAAAGGCACAGAAAAAACTCTTTGAAATACAGTTGCAATAATACAAGAGGCAGACCAGAACTTTACACAGGACCGTAAATTAGACACGGGGCCCCGTATGAATCTGTGATAAACCCTCTCCAACCCATTCAGAACTATTAGAGATATTGTTTTAACACATTCTTCCAAGCAGCTGCCTGTATATCATGAAGCACAGCATTGCTGGAGATTGACAAACTCCCACACTGTAATGCTTCCTCAGGGTCACTCAGGTAAGTCTCAGCCTCCCCCGTCCAGACTGGCTAAGACCGAGGCTGGACTGAACAATGAGGCTGCCTGTGTTGTGTTTCCATGTATGAGATTAGGAACAAATGCAATGCTGGTGCAGTTACGTGGCCTTTGGCAATTAAGCTCTTTAAAAGTCCAAAAATACATTATGGAGTAGTGTTGCAACTTTTAACTGGTACATTAATAAGGGCAAACATAGAGACAGATTAAAAAGGGTGGTATTTCTTGAATTTGCACATACATACACCCATTTTCTCACAGCAGAATGTCAAATATAGACACACGCACACTGAGAGCAGGGAAAAAAGAGGGCTTGTCCAGTTTTTGTCGTGGCTTACACTACAAAAAGCATTCAGCTTTAACGACTTTTGCAAATTGGACATAACTCGTTCGGAACACCCAATGCTGAGTCCAGCTAACCAATTATGGCTAGTGTTGAACCACATACACTGAAACAGCAAATCAAGCTAAAGCAGACCATTTAATGGACATGAGAGAAAATATCTGGCTGCAATGGCATAACCACTTCATAATATATTTATATATATATATATGTATTGCAGCTGTTATTTAGAGGAGAATTAAAACTCACTCACAACTGCAAAGATATTTCTCATGCGCTGTAAGAACGAAAAAGTTGAAAAAACCTCAAAATATCAAGGCAATTTGATTAAATAGCTTTTTGAGTTTTCTCAACTGGGCAAGAGTTCTGACAGCTTGAATTCTCTTGTTCAACCAATTACAATATTCCCGCGAGGTAAACAAGAAAATTCTAGTTTCAACAGCATATATGTCTACCTTCAAAAGCACAGAAATTCTTCTTGAGTAAACCAAATACGTTCAGGTTCTGTAACATAAATTTCTACCTTTTCAAAGCAGGGACATAATAAAAACAGCTGGGATGGTGAGTGGAGCTGTGTTAACATCTGCAAGCATCTCTTCTGAAGGAGTTGTGTTCTAAGGTAGGCTCGGGAGCCCTTCCTGGATACATGCCCTGACCATGTAGACATGGTCAAAATGACCTTCTAAAGTTCAAACCAAGCATTGGAATGGGGAGAAAGGTGATTTAAGTGACTCTGATGGCTCTTGGTGCCAGATGGGCTGGTCTGAGTATTTCAGAGATTGCTGATCTACTGGGATCTACTGGTCCAACATACAGAAAAAAACCAGTGAGCAGCAGTTCTCTAGGTGAAAATGCCTTGTTGATGCCAGAGGTCGGAGAAGAAGAAGAAGATCCAGCAAAACTGGACACTAGAAGTCTGGAAAAATATTTCCTAGTCTGATGAGTCTTGATTTCTGATGCGAGATTTGGACAGTACAGTCAGAATCCGGCGAGAACAACATGAAAGCATGGATCCATCCTGTCTTGTATCAGTGGTTCAGGCTGCTGATGCTGCTGGTGTAATGACACACTTTGGGCCCCCCTAGTACCAGCTGGGCGTTGTTATGACAGCATACCTGAGTGTTGTTGCTGACATCTCCAGCCCTCTAAAACCACAGTTTACCCACCTTCCTCCAGTCACCGCATCACAATCCAAGAGAGCGCCATGGTGATGTGGTGGAACATGAAATTCACATCATAGATGTGCAGCCACTAAATCTCCTGGAATTGTGTGATGCTATCATGTCAATATGGACCAAAATCTCTGAGGAATGTTTCCACCACCTTGGTGAAACTATGCCATGAAGAATTAAGGCGGTTCTGAAGGCAAATAGGGTCCAAACTCAAACTAGTAAGGTGTATCTAATGAAGTGGGCACTGAAGTGGCAGCAGAGTGTTATGATAGTTGGCTATCCTTACATTTATCCATCTGTACCTGCCTGAGGGAAATGGAGAGAATCTACATCATGACTAGTCTGATAAGTCTCAATATGTCTGTTTAGCCATCCTTCCATACTGGATTCAAGATGCATGCAGTGAAGTTTCTGGTGAGCACATATTAAAGTTGCTATTTTGAGGAGATATAAACTTACAGCCACAATGAGATTTCTCATGTGAAACATGATTAAATTAAAGGGGAAGATAGCAGCGGTTTTCCAAATTTCTGAACTATGAGTACATGATCATCTGTGAAAAGACATCAGTTACAGTGTAATCTTAACATAGAATCTCTGCATCACTTGCAGAGACAAACATAAACAGTCCTTGGAGCTGAGCATGGAAACAGCCCGACAGGCTCAAATGTTAGACAAAACAATGCTTGTTCCTTTTTGGAAGAGCACTACACGACTGCCACGGTGGGGAAAGCTTGCGGATGTAGCCTGACAGAGGAGGAAAAAAGTTGACCATAAAAAAACATTGTTCTCTGTTAGTCTTGAACAGCTCTGACCCCATTCCTTGGCCTGAACCGTATCGCTGCTGCATTCTACCCGCATGTCCAGGAACAGTCCTTAGCAACAGTTACCCCCAGCTACAGCTCTTTGACTTGTGCTGTAAGGCATCTAGGGTCTACCGTAGAAATGGCACTTCGCACACACTGAGCTGTTTGCTTTTCTGAATTCCCATGACGGCTAGAAAGTGGAGTCATGTTTCCGCCGTCGAATAAAACCCACTTTGTTTCTGCTCCATCGGTCAAAGGCTCTGAAAATAGTCACAGCTTTTCAAAGTTTATTGCTCAAGTGTTTTTCACACATCACTAAAACAGGGGCGGTGGGAGAGCAAAGCACATTTTCCTCAGCACAGTTATACCAGATTTATACTCAAAGTCACCGAATAAACTGCAAGAAATAAGTTATTTACCAAAAATCATGAATAAGGAATCAGAACGACAGGTACAGCAGTACTGTTACTGACCTTAACTACACCCTTCTCATGCATGGTGATGCAGTTGTTGGGGTCCTTGGACAGCTGATGCAGGGCCAGGGCTGTGCTCTGGTGGACTGCGCTGTCTTTCGACTTGAGGAAAAAAACTAGTGGGGCCACAGCTCCAGCATCACCGAATGATGCCCTGTTGCTGCCCCACATGCAGCATTGGGTGATTGCCTCAGCCAGATGGCGGCGGAGCCTGTCATCAGTCTGTGGAGAGAAAAAGAAGACAATGTTGGATCTCAAAGAGCAGATTTTACAGTGTAGAGAACAACAAGCTAGTATTTTTCCAATTTTTTGCATTACAAATGAAATTTCAATGGCTTTTTTTTCCATTTTATCCAAAGTCAGTACCTTGTAGAGCTGCTTTTTGCAGCAAATCCAGCTGCAAGTCTCTTAGGGTATGTCTCTATGAGCTTGGCACATCTAGCCACTGGGATTTTTGCCCATTCTTCAAAGCAAAACTGCTTCAGCTCCTTCAGGTTGGATGGGTTCTGCTGGTCTACAGTAATATTTAAGTCATGCCACAGGTTGTCAGTTGGACTGAGTTCTGGGCTTTGACTAGGCTATTCCAACACATCAATATGTTTCCCCTTAAACCACTCCAGTGCTGCTTTACCAGTATGCTTCAATTCAATTCAATTCAATTCAAAAAGCTTTATTGTCATTTCGACTACATATAGCTGGTGCAGAACATAGTGAAATGAAATAATGTTTCTCCAGGACCTGGTGCAACATATAACATGTAAACATATGACATGTGACAGAGACAGGACTAGTTTTTGTTTCTACAGTTAGAAAAATTTAAGTTTAAAAGATTTTTTTAAGAAAGAGATAAATAAATAAATAAAGTGCTTGGGGCCCAAATCCCTGGAAGAGGGAAACATTTTCCTCAAGAATTTTCCTGTATTTAGTACCATCCATTACTCCTTCAATTCTGACCAGCTTCCCAGTCCCTGCCCATAAAAAGCAGCCACAGGCATGATGCTGCCACTACCATGCTTCACTGTGGGGGTGGTGTTCTAGGGTGATGAGAGGTGTCAGGTTGGCATCAGACATAGCCTTGAGGACCAAAAAGTTCAATTTTAGTCTCATCTGACCAGAGGACCTTCTTCCATATGTTTGGGGAGTCTCCCACATGCCTTTTGTTGAACTCTGAACATGCCTTCTTATTTTATCTTTAAGCAGTGGCTTTTTTCTGGCCACTCTTCTGTAAAGCCCAGCTGTGTGGAGGGTACAGCTTACAGTGGTCCTATGGACAAGTACAGCAGTCTCTGCAGTGGAGCTTTCCAGCTTCTTCAGGATTACTTTTGGTCTCTTTGTTGCCTCTCTGACAAACGCCCTCCTTGCCCGGTCTATGAATCTAGGCAGGTTTGTTGTGGTGTCATATTCTTTCCTTTTTGTGATGATGGTTTTAATAGTGCTCTATGGGATTTGGGATATTTTTTTAGAATCCAACCCTGATTTTTTTTTTTTTTTTTCATTTCACTTCACCAATGTGGACTATTTTCTGTCATTTTTTTTTTTTTTAAAAAAAAAAATATTTTAAAA
>VUQH01061920.1:11705-49078 GCA_015106775.1 Etroplus canarensis | reverse complement strand
GAGTGAAAGGGAAGGTTTACAAGACGGTGGTGAGACCTGCTATGATGTATGGTTTGGAGACGGTGGCACTGACAAAAAGACAGGAAGCAGAGCTGGAGGTGGCAGAACTGAAGATGTTGAGATTTTCCCTGGGAGTGACCAGGATGGACAGGATTAGAAATGAGTACATCAGAGGGACAGCTCATGTTGAGAAACTTGGAGACAAAGTCAGAGAGGCAAGGCTGAGATGGTTTGGATATGTTCAGAGGAGGGACAGTGGATATATTGGACAAAGGATGTTGAAGATGGAGCTGCCAGGCAGGAGGAGAAGAGGAAGACCACAGAGAAGATTCATGGGTGTAGTGAAGGAGGACATGCAGAGGGTTGGTGTGAGGGACAGAAGAGGATGCAAGGGATAGGGTGAGATGGAGGCAGATGAACCGCTGTGGCGACCCCTAACGGGAGCAGCCGAAAGAAGAAGAAGAAGATTGCGTGCTTAGAAGAATACTGGAAAGCAGCACTTACAATGAATGACATGACAAAACGTAATGTGCATTAGCTCACTTGAAGTGATGAAAGGTACATTGTAACAGAAATCTGCAGCCCTCCTCAGCTGTATTCAGTACTTTTAGCTTCTTTTTTAAAAATTGTATGGCCTGTCAGATGTGATCCAGCCACAAAGCTTACGGTTTAAAAACAAAACAACACAAAAACAGTAACCTGTAATCTGCAAGCACAGAATCAAAAATTACAGAAACTATTTTGGTAACAACTGTCTGAACAAAGTGGAGAATATCTTCAGGGCTGCACAGTCCTTAAGATATTCTCCACTTTGCTCAGACAGTTGTTACCAAACCACAAGACGTGTGAAACAGTGTCCTTGGGACTGATGAGACCAAAGTGGAGATGTCTGGCTATAATGCAGTTGGGGTGTTACTAATTACACCCTATGTTATACGTAATAGCTTGTAGAATCACCTTTAGCGGCAATAACTTGCAGTAATGTTTTTCTGCATGACTCTATCAGCCTCTAAAAATGTTATGGAAGAATTCTGGCCCACTATTCTTTATAACACTGCTTTGGTTCATTGAGGTTTGCAGGCTTTCGTTTATGCATAGCTCTCTTAAGGTCCGCCACAGCATTTCAAAAGGGTTGAGGTCTGACCGTCGACCGGGCCAGTGCAACACCTTGACTCTTTTCAGTCATTCTGTTGTAGATTTGCTGCTGTGCTTGGGATCATTGTCTTGTTGCAGGACCCAATTTCAGCCTAGCTTTAGCTGTTAGACAGATGTCTTCACATTTGACTTTAGAATACTTTGGTATACAGAAGGGTCACCTCAATGACTGCAGGGCGCCAGGTCCTGTCACTGCAAAACAAGCCTAAGTCATCAGCCATCCATCACCATGCATGAAAGTTGTTATGAGGTATTGGTGCAGCTATGCTGTGTCCCCTGTAGCGTAGTGGTTTGCACATTCACCTTACAAGCGAAAAGTCGCTGGTTCGATTTCAGGCGGGGACACAAGCCCCTCTCACCATGGAGGGTTGCATCAGGAAGGGCATCCAGCTTAAAACATCTGCCAAATTACCAGTGTGGAATAATCTTGTCGCTGGACTTCAGATTGTTTTGACATGACCTAATAACCTTTCCCAGACTAACTGGCAGCAACAACTGCTTTTCTAAGGTCATTGCTCACGTCTTTCCTCCTTGGCATTGTGTTAACACACACCTGAGCAAACTGCCACAACTTCTGCTTTTATAGAGGGCGCTCACACTGGCTGATGATCAATCAATCAAGTGCATTTAATAAGCAGCTGTCAACTGCTTCTACTTACCCTCTTAATTCCTATGGGAGCAGTAAGGGCAAACTTTGTGCGCTCCTGTGAAAAACGGAGTCCTGTGAAAAGAGACTATACAGCTGCACAGAGTTGCTAACATGTTTCAAATTATTTAATGATTCATCTTGTACACATTCAACCAATATTATATATCGAGCTTGAAATTAACTGCAGTCCGACGATAACATTAAACTGATGATGATGTTTGCAATACGATGGTAAAGAAGTTTTCCATTTTCCTGTGTGTCAAGACAGGAAACCGCACTGATAAGAAAACACCCGGGCACAATGATATAATAGAACAAAGGCAGCTCAAGGCTGTGTGCTTGTGCAGATGGATTATCTTGCTCTGTTGAATCTGGTTTCTATACTAGATGGAGATGAATAATAGCTACTGAAGGGGAAGAAAACAACTGCTGAAATCTCTCTCTGGAAAAACCGTGTGTACACAAAGCAGAAGAAACAGGAAAGCTGATTGCTTATGAACACAAAAAAAATACAGCAGCAAGATCGCAGCAGCTAACAGGTGCTCTAAAATCCAGGCGTTCACTGCTCAGCACTGATTCTCAGGTGTTTTATCCTTGGTTGGTTGACATAAGAGCATTTTTCTTCCCTAAATCTGGGTGTGTGTCTATCCAGCAAAGTTTGTTCAGAGCACAGAGGCTTGCCTAAGAATCATACAGCTAAAAAACACACTGACCACAGTTGCATAAACACACTTTACAGTTTTGAAGCACAGTGCAAAATGAGCATGGCATCTGATCCATCTTAACTCAATAAAAATTAGGTTAATGTAATCAAAGCCTCTCAGGAAGGCATGCTTCCTTTATGGCCAGCCATCAACACACACTCAAACATATAGCTTTCAGTCTTTTTACATTGTAACAAGAGAACCCGCCCCCCCTAAAAAACAACAAACAAACAAAAGAAAAAACAATGGCAATGTGGATCAGCTCAATAGTTATTCAATATTACTCATATTTTGCATGTGGTTAAAATAACTCTAAAGCTGTAACTAAAAACAAAAAAGACAAAATCTTTTTAAGGATTGAGAAAAGAACTGGCCAAGAACAGCAGCAGGAAAAGAAGAGAGGAAAAATAAAACGGAAAAACGGCAGTTAAGAGATAATGCCCAAGGGAAGGTTGGAAAACATGATAAGCTGAGTACAGATTTAGCCTGTGAAGTCTCACTCTTTACTAAATGCTGTTATTAAAGAGCTGTGGTCATATTTTCGCACGTTTCTGCTAACCCGCAACACATTCTGTACTCTTCTGCTCTGTTCTTTAAAGTCCCGCTACAAATTTTCCCAGATATACTGCAGCCTAAAACGTGTCATAACTTCCCAGAGTCAAAGGTGCTATCCAGTCCCTTATTTTATTTGTTATCTTAATTTGTTTAAAAAGATAAATATCTTCTCACTTTTCATGAAAAAGTCAAACTGTTATATTTCAGAAGCCCAGACTAAATCTAAAAACACTCAATATACAGTCTTGTGAAAAACCATGCACACCCCATATTCAGTAGCTTATAGAACCACCTTCAGCAGTGATAACTTGAAGTAGTGGTTTTCTGTACGACTATCAGTCTCTCACATCACTGTGGGGGAATTTTGGCCCACTGTTCTTTACAACATTGTTTCAGCTCATTCTGGTTTGCGGTCACCATAGCATTTCAATTCAGTTGAGGTCTGGACTTTGACTAGGCCATTGCAACACCTTGATTCTTTTCTTTTCAGCAATTCTGTTGAAGATTTGCTGCTGCGCTCAAGGCCACTGTCCTGTTCCAAGACGAATGGCCTCACATTTGACTGGAATACTTTGGTATACGGAGGAGTTCATGGTTGGCTCGATGATCACAAGGTGCCCAGGTGCGGCTGTAAAACAAGCCCAAATCATCACCACCTACCACTGTTCTTCACAAATGGTATGAGGTGTTGGTACTGATATGTTGTGTTTGGCTTTTGCCAACCATGGTGCTGTGTGTTATGACCAAACAACCCCATTTTGGTCTCATCAGTCCAAAGGACATTGCTCCTGAAGTCTTGCGGTTTGTTCAGATGCAACTTTGCAAATGCAAATCATGCTGCCATATTCTTTTCAGAGAGAAGAGGCTTTCTCCTGGCAACCCCTCCAAACAAGCCGTACATGTTCAGTCTTATTCTAGCCGTGCTATAATGAAGTTTAATATTAAACAGGCTAACTGAGGCCTGTACAGTCTGAGATGTAGCTGTTGATTTTTTGACATTTCTCTGAACACTACACAATCTGACCTCGGGGTGAATTAAATGAAACGTCCACTCCTGGGAGGATTGTGGCCTTGTGTTAAACACACACTTGAGTACTTTAGACCAGCAAACTTCCAAAACTTCTGCTTTAATTGCGGTGGTCACACTAGCTGATGATCAATTAATCAAGTGCACTTGATTAGCATGTATGAAAACAGTAAGGGTGCACGGTTTTTCACATGACTGTGTGTGAATCACACAGCTGAGGTCATGAGAGGTTAAGCTTGTGGCTGCTGGCTGGTCAGTAAATTTTTGCAATTACTGTATATGGCTTCCTTCTTGTTGCACTTGTTTTCTATAACTACATGTATTAAACACAGGCTGAGGAATGTGAGTGCGGAGAATTTTTGTTCCAAGGCACCTGAAGTACAGCTACATCAGCTGCGGTTGCCCAAACAAAGACATAAATGATTAATATAATTAGTTCCCTGCAAAAACCCGAGAAAGAATTCAACACGAGTTACCTTGAGACACTGTGATATAACCAGAAAAGCCTACTCAGTAACCAACAATACTTCTTTCTCATAAAGAACATTACAGTTCATGCGCTCAGCACTAATCTAGATTAAAAACCAAACAGATCAAAAATATTTGGTTTAACGTGAAGTCAAACAGGTGCCAGTTTGTAATAAGATATGTTGAAACATTTGCATGTGATCCATGCTAAAACAAAAACGCTGAGTCAGAGGTGCAAAGTAAATGTGAGGAGTTCAAGATAAGGACAGGGAGGCCACATGATGGTATGCCTGGGTGTAGAAATACAAGAAAAGGTTGAATGCATTCATACATTCAACGTCTCATCCCTGGCCACTTTGGAATCCCCAGTTAAGCTAATATGTATGTCTTTTGGACTGTGGGTGGAAGCTGGAACATCTGGAGAGAACTCCACACAGAAAGGCCCCGGCTGGGGTTTGAACCAGGAACCTTCTTGCTGTGAGGCAATAGTGCCAACTGCTGTTCCGCTGCACATCCAAAATGCGTTCATACAAACTGCATTGACAGGCAAAACAGTTTTCCTGCACACCAACTCTTTCAGGACACTCACAAAAGCCAAGATTACAGACGTGACAGCTGTTGCCCAATTTTCCTCTTGAGGAACACAGAAGAGGGAAAGTTATAGTCGGCTCCAACAAGGCCTCTAGCAACAATACTGTCCGAGCTATAGAGCAAGTTTGGACTGACATATGGAATCACTTGTTCATAACAAGAAATAGTGATTTAATACGTGACTGAATAGAGTTTTTATATGCATGGAGTTATGCAGAAAAGTAAGTACAGTCCACAGAATTTTTTGGCTTTTTTGAGCAACATTTCTTCAAATATTTAAACAAGCAAACATCTGAGCCTCTTTGAAAATTTGTCATACATGGAAATTAGAAAATTTTCAATCACAAACTGAAAAAGCATCAAAGGATACAATATTCTAGCAGCGGAAAAGCAGGTGCACCCTTGGCTTCCAAAGCTATTAGAAACCCTTGGAGGCATTTTACGTAATAGTCCAACAGTCATCGTCATCGGCTTGTTGAAATCTCTGAACACTCTTGCATATAAAATTGCTTCATCTTGAGCCTTTTAAACGTCTTACCAAGCATCTATGACCTTTTCTCTGAAGCTCTTAGAGAGCACTGTAGCTCCTGACACGATGACTCCAGTTTTGGCAACTTAAATGAAATATTTCTGAAATATGTTACTTAGCAATAAGTATCAAATATCTGTGTCCTTAACTCCATCTTTTGTATATAGTCTATGGAGAGGTCACAGATCACCAAAAGAACACTAGACTTCAGAGATTTAAATAAAACAGGATCCAGCTGTCACTCCCTAAGATGGGTCTTATCATTTTAACCCATCAGACTCCAGCTTTATTGATTTGACGTCACAGTCAACGTGTCGGTTATATGCTGGGATGCTGATGGATGTGAAATTTTACTGAGGCTATTTTACTTTGAAATAAATGTATTCATACTAGTTCCTTGCAATAACGGGAACAAGCTAAATATCACCTAGGCTGGCAAAGCACTGCTAATCACCAAAATCATCAACATATCAGTATAACGTTTTAGAAGTTCAACGGAAGATCAACACCTCTGCAGCACACATGAACACAAACATCCTTACAGTCAGGGATTTCCCCCTCTGCTTTACATGTCCCTGCCTCTGACATATTACCTTTTAACCCCAAACTCTGAAAGGCTGCAGTTCATCTCAGTAAACAGAGCAGGGGCTGCGTCCTTCCCTGTCTGGAGCTTTTCAGACGCAAGTAAATGAATGAGGGGTGACACGCTGGAGCCTATTACAGCCGTCTTCAGCCCAGAGGCAGGGTACATCCTAGACAGGTCGCCAGTCTGTCGAGGGACCTGTCATACGGTCTGCTCACGGGGGGGGTGGATGACGGAGTTCCTAATTCATTTCAACCCCACAAGCTGTGCGTGGATATCCCAACATTTCAGCTCGAGCTACTCTGAGTCTTGAGCCTCACCACCAGCCAGAAGACCCAGCATCCTCCCTGCCTCCACCTGGAAGAGAGTTCGCTCATGACGGCCTATTCCGAGAGCTGACGGACGGTTGTCAAGGGTACTTGTGGAGGCAGGTGCGGGGGTCTATCTAACTGAAGGTCAGAATTATTCTATATATGTTTTTATCCCCTATTGCACCATATTTCAACTGTTACACTTTCTGGGTAGGAATGACTACTTAACCGTGGTTTCGTAAGAGGTACTTGTGTATGCCCAAAAGAGCGTGTACTCTAGACTGTAAACTAATTTCCTTCATTTAAAACAAAAAATTCTTTGGTGTGACTCGATGCTTGATCAGTTATTTATTGCTGTTAGGAATCTATCAGTAGAAGACACATAGAGAAACAAAGACAGCCACCTGAATACACCCAATAAATTAAAGCTGAAAGTTTTATTTTATACTTTGAAAATGTAAAACAAGAATGGTATGTGATTGCAAAATGTGTGCGAGTGTGAGTGCAACAGCCGATTTACTGTAACTGATTCTAATATTTCGTCAAATTCTAGATAAAATGCTTGTTTAATAAACAGAATGCCGTATAAATGAGGCATTGATCATCAATCAGTCTCTTACACACTCAAACAATAGCCACTCTAGTATAGTCTCTCTCTCTCTCACACACACGCACAAAACATGTGTCCAGTGGAATTTTCCATGATAGTTCTCTGAATCCCACACCACCCAGAGGCCCTGCTGACACAGCAAATACCAGCAACACACACACACGATCGTATACAGACCATCCAGACATCACCTGTCAGGCTAAAACACACACAGACAACTTTAGGAAGACAAATGCTGCCCATGTGATAGGGTTTTTGTACTGACCAGAGTCTCTACACATGAATGCAGAGAGATTCTATTCACTGGTTTAGAGTTTCAGTCATACACACACCTCAGGATGGCACCTATTCACCTAGAGTGGCATCCAAAGGGAATGCAGCGTTAGTCCTTGACATTTCTATAACATGCAGTGCGTGCTGATTGTCTGCACAAGAGTCTGAAGAAATTTTCTGCTGCACAGGAGAGTCTGCTTGCATTAGTTACAGTATATCTTATTTTAATTTGGTAACAAGTATGTGGACGAACTGGTAGGGTGGGCAATGCCAAAGATAAATTTCTCAGTTTGTTCTGCCAAGGACCTGGACTAGTCAGACCTAAGAATCTGGAAATAAATGCATTTGCAATTTGGCTGAGAGTCAGATGAGAAGATCAGCGTCACTCTCATATCAGTGATGATCACGATGGTAAGCTTGAAGATTGGAAAGAGGAGCAAACAAGTTACATGGCTGCAATAAATCCTCCTTTCAACACCTTTAAAGCTCACCGATACCAAATTCAGACCAACAGTGGTTAGTCTTTCTGTATGGGTCAACCTATGTCATATGACCCTCTTTTGTGACCTTCCTCTTAACAATGTTTGATGTGGGTTCATATTTGCATAAGGTGTGGTTACGGAAATATTAATGCAGGTTATCAGTCATAAAACAGACTGATCTGATGAAGTGGTGGCACAAAAAACAAAAAACCTCAAAGTAGTAGATGATTGCCTGGAGTTAACCCAGTTATCAACTGGAAGGCAGAAACGACTTCTTCTTAGTTATGTTGGATAAGATTCCCAACGCGGAAGCGTCATATGCCAAATTACTGTAGTGGAACTGGCCAGACATGCAGTGACTTCCTTTGGTTAGAGCTAAGTTGGCAGCTTTGTTTGTTGTTCTTTTTTTTTTTAAATACCGTTTTAATATGACCCAACTTGCTAGAACGGCAAAGCTACTAAAAAAGAAAGTATCTTCAGCTGCTCACTTGTATTTCCCCAAGGAGTCACCATAGTAGATGAATCTGCACAGGTAATTTGGCACAGATTTACTAACAAACTAACAGGATGGTTGGCGGTTTGATCCCTAGCTTCTCAAGTCTACATGCCGAAATGTCCTTGGGCAAGACACCGAAACCCAAAATTACTCCCGATGCATCCATCGTAGTGTGAATGTGTGTGTGATCGTTAACTATGCTTAAAGTTATAGAATGAAGCGCTGTATGAATGTGTGTACATGGGTGAATGAGGCTTGTGATAAAAAGCGCTTGGAGTGTTCAGTTAGAGTAGAAAAGTGTTATATAAGCACCATTCCATTTACAATTTTACAACAGATCTCCTTCCACTGCAGATGGCACTTGTGTCTCCACTGTGGCTTGAACCAGGGATCTTTTGGATGCAAGGCAAATGTGTAATCCATTACTGCATCAAAAAAAAAAAAAAATTGGATACTGTGGAAAAGTTCACTTTTTGATAATTCAACTCAAAAAGGTAAATGTTCATATATTCTATATTTATTCCATGTAAATAGAAATATTTCTAGCATTTCTTGTTCTAATTTTTAGGATTATGGGTTACAGCTCATGAAAATCAGAAAATCAATATTTCAAATTAGTAAAACATTTACTAAGATCAGTCAAAAAATGAGTTACAATACAGATAAGTTTGTTCATTCATACAGTCAGTACTTGGTTGGGGTTCTTTTTTTTACCGTCTTTAAGTGTATCAATGTGGCGTGGTATAGAAACGATCAGCTTGTGGCACTGCTGAGGCTTTATGGAAGCCCGGGTTGCTGTGATAGCAGCTTCAGCTCATCTGTATTTTTGAGTCAGCTGTTTTTCACCTTCCTCTTCACAACACCCCACAGGCTCTTTTCTTTACAGGGTTTAGCAGGTGAGTTTGCTGGCCAATCACGCTCATGGTTAGCAAACCACTTGATAACAGTTTTGGCACTGTGGGCAGGTGCTAAGTCCAGTTGGAAAAGAAACTTGGCATTTCTACAAAGCTTGTCATCAGACTGAAGTGTGAAGTGCTCTAAAATCTCCTGGTAGATAGCTGCTTGACTTTGGACTTAATAAAAATAGTGGATCAAACACCACCAGCAGATGACAGGCTGCAGAAGCTTCACACTAGACTTCAAACACCTGGGATTTTCCAAATTAAATCCAAAAGTACTTTCATCTGAAAAAGAGGACTTCAGAGCTCTGGGTACAACACACAGTCTAGCTCTTGTCTCCTTAGTCCATGTAAGATGCCTCTGATGTTGTCTAGTTCGGGAGTGACTTGATATTAGGAATGCGACAGTTAAGGCTCCTTTCCTGAAGATGCCTCTGAGTGGTGGCTCTTGATTGACACCAGCTTCAGTCCACTCCTTGTGAAGCTCTCCCAAGTTCTTGAATTGACTTCTCATTAGAATCCACTGAAGGCTCAACCCAGTTGCCAGTGCACTTTTTCCTACCACACTTCCAATCAACCTCCATTCATATGCTCTCTGCGAACAACTAACTCAGTGCCTTACTCAAGGGCACCGCAGCAATGCTCAGCGGGTGAGCTGATGTCTCTCTGGCCTCTGGTCCACCTCCACACATATGGGTCCAGGGCAAGGTCTTGAACCAGAAGGTCTTAGCAACCCTCCAGCTCCCAAGTGAGTCCTTTGACACACTGAGCCATTGCTGCCCACTATGTGGCTAGTTTTAAAAATAATTACATAATGTTATTTATGTGATGATGGCACTACTGTGTTTGGAGAACAGCTCTATTTATAATGGGAGGAAGTTGTCACCTCTCATCCTTCTGAGGTCTTAATATTAGGTGAAACAAATGTGAAGACCAGTGACAGACAGATCAACAAAGACTGAAGAGTGTAAAATAAATTGCAGAGAGGGATCTGAAATTCTGCTCTGAAAGCTTTTATGGCAACATCCGGCCTCTAAGAAATCCATTCTGACATCAAATACAATCTGTTGGCCATTTAGCCAATCAAGATACAAGAACAGGAAATGGAATGGGAGAAAAGGAAATGCTACTGTCATGGTGCAAGCATCATCAAAAGGAGCGCTACCGCAGGTCCTTCATCTCCACTGCTGTCAGACTGTTTAACTCTGCTCTGTAACAGTGGTATTACATGTCTGTTGTCTATTACATATCTACACTACCCACAACTTCCCTGTACATAAGATGCTTATATTTTGCCCTTATTTTTGACATTTATTTATACTAAAGTGTGAACTTCTTGCACCTCACTGTGTTACTTTAGGTTGGTTGTAACTAGTGAATTTCTCCACTGTGAGATCAATAAACTTCTATTCTATTCTATTCTATTCTTCTATTCTGTTCTAGAGGTTTTACACCAGATGCCCTTCCTGATGCAACCTTCCAGGGTGAGAGGGGCTCAATAAACAAAGACAAACAAAGCAACCAATTTACTACAAACAGATGATAAAGAGGCAACAAATGACCACAAACAGACAAAACATACCCACCGAAGAGTCACAAAACAGAACGGAAAACTACAAAGAAACATAGAAACATCCTCAATGAGACAAAATAAATGTGCAAGGATACACAGAATGATTAAAAATAACTACAAAAGAAACAAAAATTACTACAGACAGATGCAAACAACCACAGAGACACAAAACAATGTTAAAGTTAAATGACTGCAAAGACAACCTCAAAGAGACATAAGGCAATGAAAAGACACACAAAATCACCACAAAAGACACAAAAACTTAAACAAAGATGAGTAAAAGTAGCTTAAAAATCACACAGAATGACCACAAAGTCAAAAATGGCCACGAAAAATGTAAAATGTACACAAGCAGGTTATTACAAACAGATGATGGAGACAAAAAACAACCACAGAAAGTGAATAAAACTACTTCCAATATGACCACAAATGGGTTCAAAGCAGAGAGATAAAAATGTCCACATAAGAGTCACAAAAAGTCCTCAAAGAGACCAAAAATATCTACAGAGTCAAAATGTCAACAAAAAGACAACAAAAAGACAAAACAAAGACAACAAAACCACAAGGTTATATGAAACAGTGTGTGGCAGTCATGGACCAGATGGAAGTAAAACTACTTTAAATCACTGAGTTGTGACAAACAGCCACAAGGAAACATAGAATAAACCACAATGAGACAAAACGTCTCTGCAAAGACACACAAAATGATTCAAAATGACCACAAAGACACAAAATGCAAAGATGAGCCACCACTGCTACAGCACGACGACAAACAGGTACAAAATGTCCACAGAAGGACAAAAGACAATGTCACTAAATGGCAACAAAGTGATCACAGATGTCTGCAGAGACGCACAAAGTCCCCACAAAGACACGCATCAAAAACAAAGTACTTATTATTGACCTGATGTGTTAATAATGTGAAGCGGCTGAAGTCAGTTTCAGCTGTATTTACAGGAAGTACTGTTAGCGCCTCCTGCAGTAACCTGACAGGTGTGTTCTTAGCTGCGCTCTGTTAGCAGGATGACCTTTAGTCGTCTCTTCACTCCTCATCGTCTCACAGCTGAAACATCACAAACTCTAAAATTACACTTTGTCCTCTGATGTCCGGCGTGGCGAAGCCACAGGCGAGGTGAAGCGGCCCTGAGAGTAAACCGGGAGTCATTAATCTTTTTCTTATTACCGCCCACCATCCGCCCGTCATTATTCAGCCGCCGGCGAGGCGACGACCGTCTCTAACAAAGCGCTCGCTGCTTCCTGGTTAAACGAAGCTCTATATTAGGAGACGAAGGGAGGCCTCAGAATAACCGACAGCACATCAGTCATGTGGAAACCCGACTCTGCGACTGTCTGCAGAGAGGACCGCCTGGGACCAGAACGAGCTAAAGCTGGACTCACTGTAAGGAAGGACAGTGTTATCTCATGTGCTGTAGTCATAACAGAGCAGATATTAATGATTCAGTTCCATCATCCATGTGCAGTGAAGATGCAGCCCGGGGCGGGGTCAACGAACTTTATTAGAAGAGGGAAGCTGCTAATCAGAAAGTGAAGAAGTAAACTTACCACTGTCTGCTACAAAATCAAACGTAAAGCGACACTGGGAAGGTGGGCAGTCTCAGGTGTGTGCTGTTAATGCACTGGAAAGAAATACAGTGAAATAATAACTGTATATAAAAGATGGATGATGGGCAGTGTTTGTGGACATTTTGCAGTGTCAGCATTATTGTTTTGGCTGCTGCCATGTTGAATTTTTGGAACCAGAAGTGACCATATTTGGACATCTATTGTAAAGCTAAAAAGGGCATCAATAACACAAAAGCAACGCAGAAGTACAGTTCAGTGACTCCGGTTAGCTGAGGTGAAGCCTAGCAGACAGCTAGCAGCTACAGCCGCCTGTGTCACCATCCATCTGTCAGTCGATGAGACCACGCCCCTAATGACACAAACTTTAAACAAAACACAAAACAGCAGAAATGCCTGCAAAAAGACATAAGATGACTCAAAAAAGACCACAAAAGATACAAAATTTAAGCAAAATGAGTAAAACAACTTAAAAAATGACAAGAAACGGATGCAAAATGCCTATACAGACAAAAAATAGCCACAAAAAGACCAGTAAAAGGATAAAATAATAATCAGAAAGATCAAAAAATGGTCAAAAAAGGCTGAAAGCAAAAAATAAAAATGAGCAAGAAGATTTCAAACTAAAACACGACTACAAAGTGGCATTAAACAGTTAGAGACACTAAACCTCAGAGACACGTTTATATCAAATAACTAGAGACAGTAAATGCTTCAAAATGACCACTAAAACACACAAAATGTACCAAAAACACCATCAGAACTACTCGAAAATGACCACAAAAGATCATATGAAAAATGAAACAATGCTGAAAAGACTAAATGAATAAAAACGCAACCACAAAACCACCACCAAAGCAACCACAATAAGACCAAAAATGTCTGTAATGGAGCACAAAGCAATAACAGTGGCACAATGTAACTGAAAACGATCACAGGAAGTCACAAAATGAAAACAAGTAAAACTACCTCAAAATGCTTCTAAATGCAAAATGAACAAAGAAAGAGAAAATTTACATACGTCTCAAACAGACCACAAAAAATAACCAGTTAGTTGTAATTTGGACACAAAAAAATTCTTCAAAATGACCATAAAAACAAAAAGAAAACAAAGATGAGTAAAAGTTCTTCAAAAATGACAACAAATGAATACAAAATGACCAAAAAACTACGACTCTGCCCAGAAAGTGCCAAAACACCCAAAGGCTTCAAAGACATGAACTCCAAGGCAAGAAAACAGGGACTGCTGGGTAGAAATCGAACTTAACCGAAGAGAAACGTTCAGAAACACTGAACACCAAAAGGAAAACCGGCAGGTAACAACGTGAACACTCAGGACCCTCAGACAGGTAGCGCTAATGTTATCAAGGTGAAGCCAGAGATGAGTTTCAGGACTAGCTCACAATTTGTCTGTGGTTCAAACTTTTAATCTCGAGGTGAGCTGCTGGATCTGTCAAATTTATGGGTTAATACCCCCAGTTTTAAATATGAATTTCACAAGCTACACAAGTCACAGTATGACACTTGGTTATGCTCGCCATTGGAGGATTAAAGTTGGAAACACAAATACTTTACCACCTTTTCAAAGATCTATCAGCAGGAGCTCGGGTGGCTTAGAGGGAGAAAGAATGACTATTCTTACTGCAGTGCTGATTTGGTGTTTTTAAAGTTGTTGTAATATCTTTTGTTTAAGAGAAGATAAATGTTATGGGGCTGAGATGATGTCATGAGCTGGCGCGCCCAGCATCCAGTGTGGCTTGGGTGTTTCTCGGTTCTTTAACCCTCCTACAGTATTTTCCTCAAATATAACGAACACTTTTTACCCTTGGGGCCAATCGGACCCCTGGGGTATTCGCCGCCAGAAAATGATTTACATAAAATTGTTGACCACATTTTTGTGTCAAGCACTTTATTTCATAAATTACTCTTTGATAATGAAACTTACCAGTGAGTCCTGTCCTCCAGCCCCACCATCGCACCAAACTTTTGAATTAAAATTAATGTATCTTGAAAAGTTTTCACACAAATCTTCTCAAATTTACTGACACCATTAATGACCACAAGAGGAGGAACCCTACTGGTTTTGGTGATGATATGACCTTTCCTGTAGCGCCACCATCAGGTCAAAGTTTCAGTTTTAGAGTTAGTGTATCTTGAAAATGTTTTGTAAAATCTTCACTAATTTACAGTGCACATTCATGACTCTCACAGAATTAATCATACTGATTGATGTTGGTGCAAACAATGATTGGGGTCAAACTGACCCCAAGGATAACAGGAGGGTTGAACACAAAGATGCTCATGAAATCACTCAGTTTGAAGCTTTAAGACTGGACTTTGCAACCAATGGGTGATCAGAATATACTACTGTAACTGACTCCATCTTTTATATATAGTTTATAATTGACACCACACGCTGAGTATGAGTTCATCAACCCTTCCCGAGGCTGTCCCTAAAAAAATGGCATCATTTGGCCACCAGGGGGTGCTGAAATAAGTGGAAACTGAACTACTCCGACCTCTTACTTTGTTTTTTTAATAATATCTCATCTTACATGATTTTTTTCCACCTTCTATCATCCTTTATCTCTTTAGCTGCATTTTCAGGTTGATTGACACCCCATCTCTCGCTGCTTCCTCGCTGCTTTGATAACTGACAATTCAAAGGCTGATCCCGGGTGACAGCAGTTTATGGCCTGTCCCTGCTGGCAGAGAGGGAGATCGCCATGGTCCCAGAATAGGCCTCACTGTCATGGATCCACAGCAGCTGTTAGCAGCACACAGAGCTCCAGTTACTATGCTGAAGTCGGAGGACAGGCGACCTGCAGACCTGAGCGTGAAGACGAACAAGCACCACTGTTCTTCAACTTAGTCAGGGATTATATTTTACAAACTGGCTTCTCGTAATGTGATATTTTTGGACTGTCTTTATCAGCTCTGTTATGGACTCATTTACTATCATTATATGTCAGCGATATGTGAGCAGAAACTAGAGGCAGAGGGCTGCGGCAACACTTCTAAAGCTATGCAAAAACTCCCAGAGTAGAAGCATCATAAAGTATTCTGTTAACTCATTTCACCGGAAAATAAATCTCCAAATGTAGTAAATAAAACCCAGCATCAAACCTACTCTCTACAGAAACACTATCGAGCCTTTAAACTAGTACAAAAAACTCCAGTTTCATCCAGTAAAAAGATGCTTAGAAATAAATAATATGTCTGTAAAGTCTCCTCAGTTTAAAGCTTTAACTGATGTTAAAATGTGGCGTAATATAAAAGCCTAAAAGGATCCAAAATTTTAAAGATTTCTGATTTAATCATGGGGTTTGGGCCTGTGGTATATGATGTGCATAAGTGTGGGGAAGTGTGCGAGTTATCACACTGTTTAGTAACTAAAGAGAGACAAAGCAGACACACAGCATGGCATCCAGGCAGGAGGGTAAGGGGGCAAAATGAGGTGCAAGCAGTTAGGGAACACTGACAGACCGTCCCAGTTCAGTTTAAAAGATGGATGCAGCTTCTGGGTCTGAAAAGTGAAGCCAAAGCAAAAGCTCCTTACACCTGCATTCTTTTTAATGGCAACCAGGGGGCGACTCCTCCGGTCGACGTTCATGATGAATTTATGGTCTGATTCACACATTTTGGATCCTACTGAATAAAACAGCCAATTTTTTTCAACTTTGGTCATTTCAAAAAATATTGCCCAGTGACTTGTCAATCACAAGTCATTAGCCAATGAGTGTGCAGCTTCAAAAACGCTCATCTCGAGGTTTCATAATGTGACTTTACAAGCCAATGGGTGATGTCACTGTGGCCGCGTCCATTTTTTGTACTGTTTGTGGTTGGCACTGATGATCGCCACCCTAACAGGTACCTGAGACACATTAAGGGGAAAGGTGAGAGTAAAAGGCAGGGGTCAGCACAAAGTAAAGGTATGAAACACGCTGTATTGATAAAAGTATTAGGACACCTGCACATTATAACTACAGGAGCTTTTATGCCATCCCTTTCTGAAGTCATAGGCATTAATATGGAGCTGGTCCCATTGTTCTTTACCAGCTTCTGCTCTTCTGGGAAGGCTTCCAGAAGAGCATCTTACACATCCAGATGGATGTTGGATGAGAGGGTCTGGCTCACAATCTCCATTCTAGTTCATCCCAAAGGTGCTGGATGGAGTTGAGGTCAGGACTCTGTGTGGGCCAGTCAAGCTCCTCCACACTAAACTCATCCTTTATAGACTTTGCTTTGTGCACTGGGGATCAGTCATGCTGGGACAGAAAAGGACCTTCCCCAAACTGTTCCCACAAAGTTGGAAGCAAAGAATTGTCCAAAATGTCTTGGTAAGATAAAGCGTTAAGATTTCCCTTCACTGGAACTAAGGGGCCCAGGCCAACCCCAGAACAAAAACCACATAGCATTATCCCTCCTCCACCAAACTTTACAGGTGACACAGGTAATGGTCCTGTGGCATTCACCAAACCCAGACTCATCCATCAGACTGCTACATACAAAGGCATGATTCAGGAAAGTGAAATTTCATGGTCTGACTTGTTGCGACAGTGACATCCTATTCAGGGAGCTCTTTAGAATGACCCATTGTTTGACAAGATGTTTGTAAAGTCACACTGCTGGGCTAGCTGCGTGCTTTTATACACCTGTGGCAATGAGACTAAAGGAAACACCTGAATTCAATGATTAAGAGGTGTGGCCCAATGCTTTTATCCTTAAAGTCTAAGTTTAGTACAGAGTGAAATATTTGCATCTAAAATATAGTGAAGTGGAAACAGAAAGCAGCAAACATCGTCAGTGAGGCTGGTGCCACCCTATCCACCCCAACTTGGAGCGCCCCTGGTGTTAATGTAACATAGAAATATCACCTTGAGCTAAGTGTAAATAGGTGCTGGCAAAGTGTATGAATCAGTGTTTAAATGAATAATACAGATTCCTATTAAATGGACCAGCTCTTTCCTACACTGACAGCATGTTTTACTACAAGCCTCATTCACCCACTAACCCTAACCCACAAAGTGCTTTATTCTACACCTCAAGCTCAGGTTTTAACTAGCACACACAGCACATGGGAGCTGGGAATCAAACCACCAACCTTCTACTTAGAAGACAACCCACTCTACCTCCTGAGCCACAGCCACACCAGGCCAGTATTACTAACTAAACTGTAACTAGGCAGAAAAAGCCAAAGCCCCCCCACCGACACAGCTCTCCTCTTGTCTGACTGAGCTGAAATGATAAAGCCTGCAGCAACGAGTCTTTGATCACCATTAAAAGTATATATTTTTTATTTTCTGTCCATCATCTGACCAGATGCTTTGACAGAAAATCCTGCCGCTCTCCAATTTAATGCTCTTTTGAAGCCCGTCCGTCTCTTTACCAACCGCCTCTCTTCAATCAGCACAAGTGCCTCTCAGATTCTCACTCAGTCTTGAAAAGCCAATCATATCATGTGTCTGCGCATCGTTTTGCTTTATTTTTCCAGCCCTTCCTGTTCACAGAAGACGTTTTATTCATGGAAATGTTGCTGCACTGAGTTCAGTAAAGTGTTCCAGATTCAAACTTTCAAGTGAATCCACCTGATCTGATTAAGGTCCTCCACACTCTGGATGAAAGTGCGCCCTCTCAACATAAAGAGGACGCTTTTCTATTAATTGCCAATGTTTTGGAGTCGAGGGCTCTTATGAGTTTGAACTTAATCCGCCCTTCATTTCCTCACATCAATGCTCGCCCTCTCACAGCATCCACCGCCTAATGAACAGAGTCAGAATCCATCGAGTCGAGATCTCACTGCTTGGCACAAACTTTGGTCTACTTTACTTCTGATTCTTTATTCTCCAGCTCCTCGGTTTGGTTTCCCACGCCTTCCTCCAAAGGGCCAATCATGTGCTTTCCATCAGCCAGCCTGGGAATGATGTGAGGCAGTCATTTTGATGCACTGATGCAGTGTAAGGTTGAAGCTCATGACAGTTTCAGCTGTGAGGTGGGAACGTCACAGCGGTTATTTTGAAGCTGAAACTTCAATTACAACGTGGATACAAAAAACTACATGTATAAAAAACGCCAGTCAAATCTGATACAAACCTGTCAGAAAAGTTCGTAATTTTGCTACTAAATCACATAAGATATAGCTGTTAAAAGCTTTTTAATTTTATTTCTACTACATGTGCTCACAGTTTTGTGCTACTGCTTCATTAAGGGCTCAATGGGGCGTGGGAAGACAACCAAGGTTTCTAGCTAAGTACAACAGGAAGGGGCCATCCAGATAATTGCCCCTTAATTTTTAATTGCAAGAAATGCTCAACATATTATGACAGGCTGGATCACCAATCATATCATCAAAACTAGTTTATGTGATTACCGTTATATGCTGAGAACTTTGTTGTCGAGAAGTTCTTGTCATCCATTTTAATTTTATTTTCTTTTTGCTTTTCACTGTTTGCATCCTTTGAAGTCCTCAAAGAGTCTCATTGGCACAAGGACAAGTCTTTGAAATTTGAAGAGTCTACCTCAACTCCTTAATTAAATCATTAATTTGTAGACATGCTATGACAGACCAGTGATTCAAATGGTTTCAGCACCAAAAATACCAGGACAATCCTTGGTGCCTCTACTTGCAGAGATTACTGGCTACATTTTTATCTCACAGGGTTGAGCAAAGTGTTTACTAGAATTTTTGAAGTCAAAAGCCAGAAATACAGACAGATACAGACAACATTATGACATATAAACACCTTGAAACTCTGCTGACCTGATAGATGACAACTCTAAACTTGTTGCGGGTGAGCAGCTCATCCTGCGTGGTCTCCACCTTCTTGACTCGAACATGTTGCTTCTCCACTCGTGTCCTGACCTCCTTGACGTTGGCGCTGACCTTGCGGGTTTTCAGCAGGAGCTTCTCCACAGTGCCACTGGTGTCGGAGTGGTCCTTTGCCAGCTTCAGGACGTCCCCCTGGATGATCTTGATGTTGTTCTCCAGCTCCTGCTGTCGCTCCTCCATGCGCTGCTGGCAGGACTGGACGTTGTCGATGATGCCGGCCACGCGCTCCAGCAAAGACAGGATGGTCAGGGCACTGATGGGGTTCCCGGCCTCGTCCTCCACCCCGAGGATCTCCAGCTTCTCCTGGACGCCTGCTGTGCGATACTTGTGCTGATCCATTTGTAGGACTCTTGAATGAAAAACTTAAAGCGTAAAAGTTTTGGTTTAGCTTCGGGGAAGCGGACCAGGGCCGTTGGGGTTACCGACAGGGAGACCGGGACAGCAACACCCAACAGCTGTGACCCGAAATCAAGTCTGAGACAGGAGAGAGGAGAAAACTCCACCCACCCCTCTTAAAAAAGGCTTCAGATCCAAAGGGAACCTGATTCAGTCCTCATTGGGATGTGGGCCAGGCAATAAACTTAGAGGAGTGCGGTAGCGCTCGCACGAAACCCCCCTGCAGCTAAAATTAAAAACTCTTTGTAAGGTGACACTCTGACATTTTAGGAAATGCAAAGCAGGGGATGATGGAAATTCCCATCCAAGTCCTGCTCTGCTACAGGAGCCCCATGCAAGACTGAGTCATAATGTTTCTGTGATTTTCACACGCGTTCATGCTAGCAGTTGTGAAACATGTACATCAGCAATAGTTTAGAATTGACTCTGCAGGCCTGCAGGGACAGAGGCAGAGGAGTCCCAGTTGTCTGGTGTGATTACTCAGCGCAGGAATGTTTTCAGGGGATTAAACACTGCAGCTCTGCCCTTTTTCCTTCCCAGGACAGCAGAGGCCAAACATTGACTGAGACTGAGATCTGAGGCTCTTTATAGAGATGACTGACAGTTCCAGAGCGCGAGGAGGAGCATCACAGTGACACTATTTTAACACCCGGTCCTCTGAACCGCCACCGCACAGAGGGATTTATTTAGTTTAGCACGGCTCAGTGCACAGCGCATGTGTGCTAATATGTCGTATTTAGTTGTCTTTAGCTCACAGTTTGACAGCATGAAACCAAAGGTGCAAAATATCTTTGTCATCATCAGCTGCGTGTTGAAAAGTGGGTGGTAAATATTAGTATCCCTTCACTGAACCGAAACAGTCTCACAGCAATTTGTGAAGCACTTTTAAAGTTTAATGTACTGATTTGTGTTCCTGAAAGCGTCCAGCTGCTTTAGTCATCATAAAAATAACTTTTAAACAGCCCAGTCTAAGGTCTGTTAACCCTCCAAGGTTTATTTAAACTTGATTAAACAAGTTTAAAGAAGTTTATTTACTAGATTTGCTTTTGGAAAAAATGTGGATCATTTCTCATGTGTCAGTTAGAATGATTATTTTTTGGTTCCTGATGCCAAAGAACTGTGAGAGCAATTTAATAAAAACTAAAGCCAGATATAGGGTGGCACGATGGAGTGGTGGTTAGCACCATCGCCTCACAGCAAGTAGGTCCCAGATTTGAATCTTAACAGCCAACTGGAGTTGAGCCCACATGGGCGCAGGGAGGGACTGTGGGTTCTCTCCAGGTACTCCAGCTTCCTCCCACTGTCCAAAGACGTGCCTGGAGTTAGGCTAACTGGGGATTCTGAACTGACGTTAGGCTGAATGTGAATATGAATTAATGTTTGTCTCTTTCTGATAGACGTGACCGGTTCTGGGTGCACCCTGCCTCTCGCCCAATGGAAAGCTGGAATAATTTGTGGCAATCCCTCAAATGGATGACCAAAAGGAAATGGATGTGGATAAACTAGCTACATTACTGTAGGACGAGCCATTCTTTCCCAAATGTTTGTAGAGGCAGACCGCGTGGCTAGCTGCTTGGTTTTTTGCACCTATGGCAGTGGAACTGAATGAAACACCTGAATTCAGTGATTAAGAGGTGTGGCCCGATACTTTTTCCATATAGTGTGTTCTGATTACCTACAGATAGAGGTAGTGTCAGGTTGGGCTCATCACTGATGACAGCTGAGACCTCAGAGGGTTAAATGGTAAGAAAAAGGTCTCCATTTGTAGGTGCACTCAAAACTCATGAATCCTTGGAAAACCCCAACTAGAAACCATGGTTTGAGTCCCACAGAGAACCAATCATGTTCAGACTTTTTTTGAGGTTATTTTTGCATTTGAGTTTTGTTTTTATTTGGTTAAGTTTAGCTAATGACTTCGTTCAGGTTAGAAACTAAGGCTACGTTCACACTGCGCATCTTAAGGCTCAATTCTGATTTTTTGCTGTGATCCAATTATTTTGCGCGGTCGTTCACGTTACACTCTTATTGCGACCATCAGACTCTGCGAGCAGCACTGAAGGGACGCCCGTGCACGCAGCATGCTGAATTTACGGAAGTGAATATTTATGCTACACGTGTCAACGTGATGTCCACACTGTCTGTCACGCTTGTTTCATCCATTGATCTCGCCGCGTCTCGCCTCCTCCAGCACAGAATGATGATGTCTGTCTCACTGAGGTCACTTTGAGAAACATCAGATACGTATCTGATTTAGGACCACATGTGAAAGTGGCCTGAATCCGATTCAAAACATCAGATCTGTGCCGTTCAGACTGTCATAAAAAAACAGATATGGGACACAAAAAACTGGATTCGGGCCACTTTTGCCTGCAGTGTGAACGCAGCCCAAAGCACTCGCTAGAGACACACAAGCTAATTTCGATACTGGCTAACCCAGCTAGCCTGATTAAAGACTGGACATGTCACATGTTATTATATATTATTGTTTTTTCCGTAATAGCGAGGCTGTAAACAAATGGCACACATGGAACAGGAAATCTTTAAACTGTTTTTTATTCTTCTCTTTTTCCCATTATCTCCTGAATCTTGTCCTGAACCTCCAGTCTGCTGACTTTACGTCACACACAGGAAACTAAATGCGCAGTAAGGTTAAATCATAACTTGCTCTTTAAGTCAGTTTTCATTTGATTTAAAAGGTGTTTCCACAAAATATGAGTCAAATTAGACACTAATACATGCATGTTAAGTTATTGTGTTTTATCTTAACTACACATCAAACAAGCCTGTTCACTTGTTCTGGTTCTTTACTCTGCTTTAACTCCCATTAAATAACTAAAAATTAAATTATTATCAGTTTAGTTGCTGTAAGCGTTTGTGTTGCATACTTCCTGTTTACAGTGGATAATCTACCTCAGGATCGGAGACTTTTCTGGGGTCAGCCTCATATTTTGGAGCTGACTGACTGCTGAGTCTGTTGGACTGAATTCGGCAGCTGCTCCTGTCCCTGAATACCCCCCACCCACCCAGCTCTGCCTCTGTACCCACCACCACCGGTCTGTAACTCTATATTTACCCGGGTGGGGTGCCTGACGCCCCCGCCTCTGGCAGCAATGTGTGACACTCACGATGTGGTGGGTTTATTTTCATGTGGGTGGGGTGGCCTCCGCTCCTGCTCCGACTTTTGCACACCAGCAGTATTTAGTCTGAACGGAGGGTGGGAACTGATACCGGCGGCTGAACGTCAAAGTCAACCTCAGTGTTAATTTTTAAACCCCAAATACCCATGAATTCTATGACAGGGCTGATATAACTACATAAATAAGACTATGCTTGCAGCTGCAATCCTGTATGCACTATTATGTTTTAAACTCTTTTTAAAATGGTGTGACTATACAGTGTATACAACAGTAGATCCTGGTTTTGGGTTCTTTCATTGGCTTCATCCTCTCACTGCTGTTGTGTTGCAAACACATTTCAAGGCTGATTATTGGGACTGACATCACTGGTTAACATTTAAGGGGCTTCATCACAACTTTGGCAGCGTTGGATTTTGCTTGGTTTGTATGTTAGTGGGTAAATAAATAGCCAGGAAATGAACAAATGAAAAGGCTCTTGAAACAGAAAGCGAGCTGTCCTAAAAAGCGTGAAATCATCACGACGTGGAGCTTGAACCATGGAGGCAGCTGTTAGTGAGGAGATCTGTCCAGCTACTGTCAGTGCTGCGCCTCCCTGAGCTATCTGATGCTTGGTATGTTTCAGAAATCCAGTGGTGAAGGACTGAATCAGCCTCTGTCATGATGATGGAACTGAAGCTGAAGCTGATATGTTAGGCTTTGATGATGGGGAGACATATAAGGAACTTCGAAGTGATAGAAAAACAGTGTGATGTTATCTTCTCAGACCCGGTTGTGTTTTGGATCAGCTTGGTGTGGTCTTCCTGTTGCACACAAACCATATTGTCTTAGTGCCTGTTTTTATGAAGCTGCTGCAGGAATATATACACTATAGGGACAAAAGTATTGGGCCACCTACACATTGCACCTACAGGAGCTTTTATGACATCTCATTCTAAATCCATAGGCATTAATGCAGAGCTGCATCCCCTTAGAGCCACACTGTATGGATAAAAGTACAGGGCCACACCTCTTAATCATTGAATTCAGGTGTTTCATTCAGTCCCACTTCCACAGGTGTATAAAATCACGCAGTCTGCCTTTATAAGCACTGTGAAAGAATAGCTCACTCTGAAGAGTTCACTGAATTCAAGTATGCTACTGTAATCGGATACCATCTTCGCAACAAGACAGTTGGTGGAATTTCTTCCTCCTTAGATATTCCATGATCAGCTTTAAGGGGTATTATTGCAAAGTGGAAGCATTTATGAACCACTGCAAGTCAGCCATGATGTGGCACAGCATGTGAAGTTCAGCCAAGTGCTGAAGTGAAAAGGGCATGAAAGTGTCCAACACTCTGCTGACTGCAGAGTTCCAAACCTCCTCTGGCATTAACATCAGCACAGAAACTGTCCACCTGGAGCTTCATGGCATGGCTGAGAGGCTATGTGCGAGCTTCACATCACCAAGCACAATGCCAAGCGTCAGAAGAAGTGGTCTAAAGTATGTTGCTTCTGTGGAGTGATGAATCACACTTCTTTATCTGATGGATGAGTCTAGGCTTGGTGAATGCCACAGGAACCTTACCTGCCTGACTGTATTGTGCCAGCTGTAAAGTTTGGTGGGGGAGGGATAATGCTATGGGGTTAGTTTTTTTCTGGGGTTGCCCTGGGCCTCTTCATTCTAGTGAAGGGAAATCTTAATGCTTCAGCTTATCAGGTCATTTTGGACCGTTCTATGCTTCCAGGTTTGTGGAAACAGTTTGGGGAAACCTCCTTTTTCTTGCAGCATGACTGTGCCCCCAGGTTGGGTGAGTTTAGTATGGAAGAACTTGATTGATCTGCACAAAACCCTGGCCTCAACCCCATCTAATACCTTTGGGATGAACTAGAATGGATATTGCAAGAAAGGCCCGCTCACCCAGCATCAGTGTCTGACCTCAGAAGTGCTCTTGTGGGATGAATGAATCCAAAATCTTGCAGAAAGCTATTATAGCACCAATACATTTGTCCGTGTAGTGTGTGTAATTAAAGAAATACTAGTTGGCAAAAAACATTCGCACATGTGAACAATAAGGGATGATCAGAGTCTACATTAAGTTCAGATGTGCACAAGTTTATGATGTTTAACCAAACAAATGGCTAAGTAAATGAAAATAAGAATAATAACCTTTTTCACAGCACATTTAACAGACAGAAACTGTCACTGTCCCCATGGTTTCCCTTAGTTATAGGGTGTTCTTCCTGTTGTTCTAGTTTTATTTTCTTCCTGTGTTCTGAAGCAACTGAGAGCACAGCCATAATACAAACTGCAGAGTATTAAGTAGCTTCATTTATCTAATTTCTTCAATGAAGAAAAACAGTGGTCTGATATGGATTCAACATTAGAAGATGTGTATGCAGTTAGTGTTTAGTATGGAATTAGGACATTGTGTCTCCATGGAGATACATTGTCCTAATGTCTGTAGAGGAAAAACAAAACTGTCTCTTGTCTCTCATGACTAATCACAGGGGTCATCTCAATAATTTGTATGTCTGCAGTCGCACCACACACACACACACACACACACACACACACACACACACACACACACACACACACACACACACTTTCTGTTAAAAATAATCATTAATTCATCACAGGACACTGCGTGCACTGTAAAAGGAGAGCAGCAGTCAGAAGAAGAAACACAAATCGAAGAGAAACCTCACAGGACGTTCAATCAAATGACACCACAGCACTCCGGTGTGCATTAAAAAAACATTTTCCTTTTTTTTTATTTCGTCAGAGACCAAAAATAGCCTCACCGAGTCTACATGCAGAATATTAACATGTCAAACACATTCTAGTCACATTTAGAGAAGTCACGGCTGCGATGGTTGACAACAAGTAGAAACACGTTGCTCAGCAGAGGGGTGGGGGGCTGACCTACGACCTGTAAATGTAGACTAAGACGATACAGAAAATTAAAATGTAAAAACACACGGAGAAGAAAAACAAACCCTCCCTGGACCTCAGCGCAGCCTCAGAGTTTAAAGTCAGAAGGTGCATTCACAAAATCTGGTGTCATTATCAGGTCGTTTTGCCTGTGACCTTCCACCTCCTCACGACCTTTAGTAGCCATGTAATCACACTTATAGTCAAAGATTACTCTGGAGGTTACTTTAATATCCTCCTAAAACTGTTATCTATTAGCTTGAGGGCTAAAAGAATATTCACTTAAAGAATTTTTTTCTTTTGCAAGTTTTTACATCAATAACATTGAAGCCCTACAAGAAGCTCAAGTCAACGTTATGGCCCCTATTATGGATCATGCCCAATAGCCTGGTAGCCAGGGAAGTTGGTCCAGCTGCAGAAGCCAGATGTTCCGGCTGGCTTTCAGGCCAGGTGACCTGGACCAAAATATGTATCTAGGGCATCTCATCATCATCATTAAAAAGTAGCATTGCCAAACGTATTCATGCTGGTGACGAGACTGTAATGTGGGTAGCATGTTGGCTACCCAAGAACATGCAACAACTACCTAGCCCTCAGCTAGCTGGACAGACTGCCTTTGAGAAACCTAGCAAACTTGCACAGGTGCTTCAGCATCAGTTATGATGAATCTGTACCATCCCAAAGTATGATCACCCTTTCTTCCAGCATTCAGATCAAATGTGTTGGACTCTCCCATTCCAACACATCTCAAAGTTGGTCTGTTGGATTGAGATCTGGTGAAGGTGGAGGCCATTTGAGTACAGTAACCTCACTGTGATGTTCAAGAAACCAGTTGAGATTATCTGAGTTGAGCCATGGCATGTTATCTTGCCTTTAGACGCAGACTTTAGAAGAGGGGTACACTGTGGGTCAGCAACAATGCTCAGGTAGGCTGTAGCGTTTATAAACGATACTCAGTTGGTGCTAAAAGGCCCAAAGTGACTGTCGCAGCAGAAATTGAGACTCATCAGACCAGGCAACGCTTTTCCAGTCTGCTATTGCCCAGTTTTGGTGAGCATATGCAAACTGTAGCCTCATTTTCTTGTTCTTAGCTGACAGGTGGCACCTGGTATGGTCTTCTGCTGCTGTAGCCAGTCTGCTTTAAGGGTCAATGTGTTGTACATTCAGAGATGCTCTTCTGCATACCTTGGTTTTAAAGAGTTTATCTGAACAACTGTTAGTTTCCCCATCATATAGTGGTTTACACTTTCGCCTTGCAAGTGAAAGGTCCCTGGTTTGATTATAGGTGGGGACACAAGCTCCTCTCACCATAGAAGGTTGCGTCAGTAAGGGCATTCAGTGTAAAACCTCTGCCAAATGTGGCGACCCGAAAGGGGAGCAGCCAAAAGTACATTTTTTTGAATAACTGTTTTCCAGTGAGTGCAAAGCAGTCTGACTCATCTTTTTAAACCTCTGGGATCAACAAGGGCATTTTCTCTCTGGGAACTGCCCCTCACAGGATAGTTTCTCTCTTCTCCCAGTAGAGCAGTAGTTTCTGAACTACCCAGACTGGACCAGCCACCTGCCATGTTCAAAGTCACGTAAATCCCCTTTCTTCCCCATTCTGATGCTCGGTTTGAACTTCAGCAGGTCATCTTGACCACGCCTACATGGGTAAATACTTTGGGTTGTTGCCATATGACTGGCTGATTTATCTAAACAAACAGTTCAACAAGTATGCCTGATAAAATGACCGGCGAATTAACTTCAAGTTGCTGCTGTTTTTATTTTTTTATTTCTGGCACCCCAGATATCACTGAATGATTGTCCCAAGTGTTGCCCACATTTCAGTTTTCTTTGACTGACGGCGTTGACTTGGGTGAGTCAGGATGTTGCATCTTAACCATATGTCCACGTCATGTCCATGTCAGAGGTGCATACGGCCATACGTGTCAAACGTAGCAACAATAAGCCCCCAATGAGTCTGCTCATTTGGGTCTTCAACATTTTTGAATGTTTGTGACTTCTGACTGAGTTTGGATTTTCATCATGAGACCAGAGGAATCCTTTAACAACTGTGTTTGAAAAAGTGACACACAGTCAAATAAAGTTGGCATCATATCCTCATCTGGTGTAAGATAAACTTATCAACATTTGTGCAGCTAGCTTTCAGAACATATCTGGACATAGTATGTAACAGTTACAAAGACATACTGGACTTTGGGCTCACATACTTAAGTATGGTACAGTAACAAATATTGAAGCACATGTATTTCATACCCTCTTTGCAGAGATGGGTATGAAAGAACTTTCTCCACTGGGTCTCTTTAGTTCTGTTTAGCCCCTTAACATCCACTAGGTCATCGGAAAACCCTTCAGGTTTAGGGTTGGGTTTTGTTTTGGTCACATGCTGAACAGGCAAGTTTTGTGTGAGGTGTCTATTAACTTGTCCAAGTCCACCCTATGACTTGGTTTTAGCATCTTAGCAAATTCTTATTAAAAGTTATGACAAAAAGTCAGATCTGATTTGAACTGATTTTGCAGCCGTGCCAGAACCGTTCGTCTAACTTGGACGGAAGTGGTACCAATGGATCTGGGGTACTCCAAAACGCCATCCGTGTAGGACTTGGTTTCACATCTCTAAAACTTTCTGTTCAGGAGTTATTCCTCAAAAGTCCAATCTTCAGGTGGTTATTACACCTTGAACCTAACCCTAACCCTAGATTGGTCACCAATGACCTTGTGGATGTTAAGTGGTTAACCATTAAGATAGCTTGCTGTTCAGTTTGTTAACGTTTCTGTTTCTGGACTACAGCCACCATCTCATCCTATAATCCTGAGTATAAAAAGATCAAATTTCATTCCAAATGTTCACCTTAAGCCAAAACCATTTCAGCACTAACACTGGTTGGCTGCCTACACCTAATAACTTACCCCCCAAATGAGTTTAATCATCAGTGTTAGCTTTAGTCTTCACATGAGTGCTTCTCTTGTTGCAATCTCAGTTTTTGTTATGAGTCTATATATTGTGATGTAGAGTACACGGCAGTACAGAGAATGCATAGTTAATGAGGATAGAAGGTCCAGCTCTAAAAAATAAAGCTCACCAGGGTTAACATCACATCACATCAGAAGATTAAAAAATGTTAAGTATGTTCAGGGTTCATCTTCCAGTGAACAGATTTTCAGACCAGCTTTAACTTACAATATGGCTTCAAATTACAGTGAGAATCAGACTTTAATGAAGCAGATGAAATCAGCTTAAAAGAAAAAAAAAAAACAGGAAGTTAAAGATTTCTCTAACCTCCTGAATAGAATCTAAAGAATGGTTAAAAGATTAGTTAAAATACGAGCGTGTATGTCTGCAGTGCTGAATGCTGCTAGTAGGGGTAGGATTTATTTGTGACTGATATTCGTACACCGACTGGGTTGCTAAAACCATTAATTCAGATTATATTTTAGTAATTGTGAAAAAGCTGATCAGAAGCAAAGAAACATTTCATCTGAGAATGCCTTCGTTCAATTTTGTTAGCATGACATCATTGAGTGAAAAAGGTCTCACAATTCCCAATGAAATGATGAGATTCTTATACAAGAATAATGTGATTCAGAGGATACACTAGGCTGAAATCAGGGACACAAGGAAACAACACAGAATTCATTATACCGGATGACACACGTCAAGATCCAAATGAGACGAAGGTATGGTTGTTGTTGGAGCAACTCTGAAGTATATTTTCTTGTACGGATCTACATTGCATTTAAAAAAGCAAAAAAATGACATCAAATTAGCTTGTCTTTATAAACCTCACCAGGGTGCTGGAAATCTGCTTATGGTTAGGCCGTGTTTTAGCCATATGCTAAACAAGAACATGTTCAGAATCTCGAGGATATTACAATACCTGTGTTTTTACCTTTCAGTTCTGAGATGGAGCGCCAAACAGACAAAACATTCAGTTAGATTGGATATTAGCCTAACCCTAACTCTAAATGGTTTTCCAGCAACCTGGTGGATGTTAAGAAGTTAAGAAATCCCAAACATGTTTTTCTCAGACAAGTCGGTTTATGCTACTCTTTCTCACCCATAAGTCTAATGTACATCTGCACTGCAAAATTATAAGCTCCATCCATCCATTCATTTTCTATCACTTCGCCAGGTCTTCGTCGTTGAAGTATCATGCGTCCCTTGGACATTCCCAAAACGCCTCACCTAGGAAGCTGCTAGTCTAATGCCTGAACCACCTGAAGTGAGTAGCAGCCCTACTCTGAATGAAGTGTACTGTCATAGTCATGTGACTACATACAGTCACTTAAAGTGGACCTACTTTGCTCATTTTCAACTCTATATTTTTATCCTTGGAGCAATTTTGCGTGGCTCTCAGTTCAGAATAATCCTTATTGATCCGAGGCTGAATCTTCATGCAGCCACAGTCTGAAACAAGACCTTTTAGGCCCACATCACAAACATAAGGTCTGGACAGCTGGAGATGCACTCATCTAATTACCTGAAGGTCTGGTCATGTTTTAACAGTTTGTACAAAGGACAGAAATTAAGGTAAGGCAGAGTAAGTCCACTTTAAAGCTGCATTCCACCCCCCAGGTTTGTTCAGCATTGTTCGTTGTGTTGATATGAAAATTCTGAAATACAACAGCAAGGGCGGCCATTTAACAAGATCATGATTCCTGACGATGTGTGAAGCACAGAAAGGAATTTAAAAGTTTCCTTGTTGTTCGTTACCTGTATTACAAAAACCAATGACAATTAAAATCAATCGAGAGGTCACGAAGCCTCACAAACAGTCATATCCAGAACAATGACCCTAGGTTTTTGACCAGCCTTAACCTAGCTGAAGATTATTATTGAATAAATAAACCTAATTCACTCATTTTATGAATATTACAATCCAGAGCAATAATCTTAGGAGTAGTAATTCTTGTGAAAATGGAAAAATGTCTGTTAAACGACAAATGTGACCTTGATCTTAAACAACTCCTGGAAGAGTAGCGATTCTTGTGACGTGAATGGATGGATGGAAGGAAGCCTCGCCATAAAGGAGGCGGCTTTGATAAAATGTGAAATCGTAAGACTTCCTGGCAAATTCTGAATAATCACTGTTACTTGATTCCAACTGTTATACTAGTCCTTCATATGCTGGCTGTTACAGGTGAATATTTGTATATTCCCAAATATAATTAATTGTATTTGCATGAGTAACGTGAGGCAAAAATTAGCTTTGCGTTTGGTATGAACACCACTGTGCCTTTCAGTTATTCTCTGGTTCTAGTGGTACTTGTAGTACTACTATTTGTTTCTCGCTGGATCGTCTGTGCTTGGAATGTCTCACTGAGGACAAAATGCAAAACTAAAAACAAACAAAAGACAAAATTATTTTTCTCTCACATTCAAAGAAAAGCCTCGATTACAGCAACCAAGACCATTTAAGTGGAAATGATCATCGGTTTGCAGCCCTTCCTTTACAATCTTGCATACGACATTCCCGCCTCTTCGTCTTCATGGCTTTACAGGTTTTACTCCAAAATTTCCCTCCGTTAATGACGTGCACAATTGTTCTTTGTTGTTCCTGGTGTGGATGAAGCCAACAGACGGATTTCCTAACGTTACACATTCCTTCAGGGAAAAAAAAATCCTCAGAGTCCTCCGTTCATTAGTCCCACTGTTCCCGCCGCCATCATGGGGGTGAAGGAGGTGACGAGGCCGACATCTTTTCCTTTTAAAAAGTTAAAACTACACCACAGTACGCAGTTTTCACAAGTCATGCGAATATACAGGAACTATTTAGAATAAAAGGTAACATAAAAACTGGAGTAAAAACTACCTTGAAGAAAGGAATTCCTCACCGTAATAATAACTTATTAGCTTGTTTAAACACAGTGAAGTCTTTACATGGAGGTTCATACCAAAGAAAGAGTGTAAACATATCTATCTCCCTGGCTGGCCCCCTCTCACCTCCTACACAAAAGGACGAAAACGTTAAAAACAAACTGCATTTGGTAATCAGCTGCACATTATTAGTAAAAAGCGAAATAGAAAGGGGCAAAGAATAAATAGCACATTCCAGAGGGGCAGATGTTACTCTGTTAGCCAGCTTACCAAGATAAAGCCTTCAACAAAACGTCTAACGAAGCAGTTAAAGTAGGACAGCAGACAGGGTAGCAATGCAGGTGACAGCAGGTTGTGTTGATTTGGCTCCTCCTACTACTTGTGGCATTGGAGAAAAAAAAATTCCATTGGAAAACAAAAAGGAGGGAAAATAAGGCCCCTGAAATAAATATTCTTCTTTTAATGGTTTTCCAGGAGAAAAAAAAAAGACAAACGACTACAGCTACTGTTAAAAAAATGGTATATTTCCACGCCGTAAAAAAAAACTTATCAAAAAGGACCATCAATAAGCACGGCTATACCATCCGGGAATTAGTGTCTGAGGAAAAGTGTCCGAGGTTTTGTTTTTGCCGGCGACCCCTGTTGTTCTTTGGACATTTCCTGAAGAGAGATGGAGAGAGAAAGACGTTCATTAGTTTCTAAAGTTTTTCGTTTTCCTGTCTATGAATGTAAACGTCAACTTTTGCAAACTTGGATCTCTCGTTGCATAGCTGTCATTTGAAACAAAGGTAGGAAAAACAATAAATCGTGAAAGGATGCAAAACTTAAATATTAAACTAAGCATAAATACTGCCATCTATGAAATCAACTGTTCAGAATGATTTAATTAATATATTTTTGATGAGATGTAAAGACTTGCAGTCCTTTAGACCTTTAGCAGCAAAAACCCAAAGTAACGGTTTCCTGTATGACTTTGACAGTCTCTCACATCACTGTGGAGAAATTTTGGCCCAGTCTTCTTTATTATGCTGTTTCAGTTCATTGAAGATTACAGCGTTCCTTTGTGCACAGCTCTCTTAATGTCCAGCTGCAGCATTTCTGTTGGGTTGTGGTCTGGACTTTGAGTGGGCAATTGCAACACCTTGACTTTTTCTCTTTTTCAGCCATTCTGTTGTAGCTTTCCTGCTGTGTCCTGTTACATGATCCAATTTCAGCCAGGCATTAGCTGTCGGACTGATGGCCTCATTCCTCACATTGACAAAGGCGTTTGTAGTTGACTGAATGACTGCAAGGTGCCCAGGTCCTATGACTGCTACAGATGTCCATATTGTCACCCTCTCCAGCATTGTGCTTGACTATTAGTATGAGGTGTTTGTGCTGATATGCTGTGTTTGGCTTTCCCCAGATGTAAAAATGCGCATTATGGCCAAACATCTCCACTTTGCTCTTGTCAATCCAAACAACATTGTTCCAGACATCTTGTGATTTGTCCAGATGAAATTTTTGCAAACCTAAGCCGTGCTGCTGTGCTCTTTTTAGAGAAAAGAGGCTTTCTCATTGCAACCCTTTCAAAAAACCATACTTGTTCAGTCTTTGTGCTGCCATAAACTTTAATATTTAACGTGCTAACTGAGGCCTGTGAGTCTGATATGTAGTGATTGAGCTTGTTATTTTACAGTTTCACTGAGCATTGCATGGTTTGACCTCGGTGTGAATGTGCTGCTAGTTAAATTCCTGGGAAGACTGTGGCATTGTGTTAACTCACACCTGAATGCTCCAGACCAGTGATCTGCCAAAAACTTCTGCTTTTAAAGACGTGATCACAATGGCACAATGGCAGGAAATCAAGTAATTGTGCTAAGCAGCACCAGCTGTACTTAGCTTTGAACAGGACTCCATGTAGTCCTGTGAAAGTGTTCTTTTTCAGGTGACTAGATAGTGGATGAATTAATAATTAGTAAAAAGGTTTTAATGGGCTGGCTCAGCTCCTGGAGAGCACTCTAAGAGTAGTTTGAAAGGTAATAAAAATCCATTTTTAATGTATCCTGTATTTGAATCGTGAAACGTTTTAAACACTTAAATACAGAACAGAAATTTAAAAATCCAAAACTGAACAACTATTGATTTGTTTTAATTGCAGGCCTTTGAGTTTCTTACCTTGTGATGCACATCACCACGGCAACAATGATGGCGATCTGCACAGCGCCGATGATAGCCGCGATGAGGACGTAGTGCAGCTTCTGCCCACTGGGGACCACGTAGAGGATGTTGAAGTCCTGAGGCTCATCACACTGAGGACCTTTGTAGCCTGCGTCACATCTAAATCAGACACATTTTCTTTTTACTTACACCGTTTGTGCAGTAAAAGCAGAACATCAGAGTATAAATACTTATGTTACATTCCAAGGACTGCAGCATGTTGGTTTTATCATTTTAAACGGACCTGTTCTGTCATTACACTGTGCTTTAAATGATGAGGTTATCAACTAACTGCTGTGAGCCCAAAGCACTCTAACCCCTCAGTTTCAGACATTTTTTCTACTTCTGGCTCTATATGATGTCACTGAGAGTGGTTATCCCTAATATGGTCATCTCAGGCGCAGAAGCCCCACCCACCTGCTGTTCAAACCACCTCTTTATCAGGATTAACCAATCAGAAGAAATTTAGCTCAACAGGAATATGAACGTCAGCTGAGTCAGTTACAAACCTGCAGGTGGCCATGTTGTACTTGATCTCACATTTTCCATGAACACAGAAACCGGCGAAGCTGTCGGCGCAGGGGATTGACATCCCCGGGTAGAAACCATCACCATGATCCAGACCTCTGGTTTCTGAACAGATCGAAGTAAACAAACAAAAATACTTAAAGACATGAGGACGGTTAACCTGGTGACTCTCCTAGAGGTGAGAAACAGTATTTTTGTTTTGAATTCATATTTGTATTTTCAGTATCAGCAACAAGAGACGGCATATTTGCCACCTAATTCCACAACACTTGTAATTATTACTCAGATTTTACTTAAACTTCTTATTATTAACTAAACTGTTAATGTTTTTCTATTTACCTGGGTTTTTTCATTTGTGTTTTTTTTTACCTTTCTGAGGTATTTTGTTTTGAGATATTGTATATGTTTTATGAAAATATGCTTTTTGAATGTTTTGACTGGTCACCTGGTCCTTAGGAGGTCTTAAAATTAGGTAAATACAACTTTAGATGACCAACAACACATTTTGTATTATACAGTGTAAGTATTAAAAAAATGGAAAAATTCAGTTGCTTGTAGAACCACCATTAGCAGCAGTAACTGAAGGAAACGATCTCTCGCATCACTGTGGAGGAATTCTGGCCCACTCTTCTTTCAGTTCAGTGAGCTTTATGAGTATTTTATTTAGGCACAGCTCTCTTAAATTCCCACCACAGCATTTCAATGAGTGTGAGGTCTGGACTTTGACTGGGCCATTGCAACACCTTTGTTCTTTTCTTTTTCAGCCATTCTGTTGCACATATGCTGCTGTGCTTGGGATCATTCTCCTGTTGCCTGATCCAGTTTCAGCCAAGCTTTAGTCGAACAGATGGCCTCACATTGGACTCTAGAACACTTTGGTATGTGGTTGTTGACAGCAAGGTACCCAGGTCCTGTGACTGCAATGCAAGCCCAAATCAGCAGCCGTCCACCGCCATGTTTGACAGTTGGTGTGAGTTATTTTTTTCCTGATATGCTGAGTTTGATTTCTGCCAAACATGATGCCTCTCCACTTTGGACTCATTATTCCAAAGGACGTTGCTCCAGAATTTTGCAAACCTAAGTTGTGCTGCCATGTTAATTCGAGGGGATCTGATCACCCTAGTTACCATTCTTCTGGGGGACTGGGGGGAACTAGACCCCACCAAAACCCAAAGTGGGACGAAGAGCTTATTGGTATATTACTCATGTATGTATCATGTGTAGCTGGCTGTAAAAATAGCACACAATAGACTGTACGGATTCAGTTTTACTGTTCTCATGCAACACTCGTGTATTCTCTCTCTATCATAAAGAAAGATTAAAAGAAACTGGGGCTGAGTCCAGGATTGTATATGAAAAAATAAAAAAGTCATACATAATACAAGTACTGTATTATGTGTTCATATACATGCTGTCTATTCTTAACCTTGTATCGAGTGTATCATATTTCATACATGAGTTTTTAAAATCTCTGCATCATCACTGTGATGTTTTTCCCCCTGAAACACCTGAGTTATACAATCAGACCCATGCAGAGCACCACACAGTGTGCACACATAATCCACCAGTAATTCATGCACCAGAGAAACATCCAAAATACACAGAATTTGTGTGACTTTGTTCTGAAATATGGAAAAAAAACTTTGTTGAAATTACTTAAAGAAAATTTTAAAGGAAACTCAGAGTTTAATGAGTTAAAAATGTTGTGTTTTATCATTTTTGTTTAGGATGAACAATAAATATCACAAAAATGCCAGATGTAGCAAAAATGATGAAAAAATGAAAAAACTCATATATGCAAATTTGTTTTTCCTTTATAATTTGTCAGAAGGTTGAATAAACACACCAGTTTAAAAATAAGAATTGAATTTTCTGGCCCTTATTTCATGGTTCAGCCTTTAAAGGATTAAATCAAGCAGATCTACATTCAGTGGTTGCTGCTGTCATACTTCAGGTCACTCTTCCTACTGTGGCTTCCAAACACTAATATTCAGCTGCTCCCTTGTGTTCTCCCCAAGGGGGCGCCACAGCGGATTAATCCACACTGGTAATTTGGCCAGAGGTTTTTACGCCTGATGCCCTTCCCATTGGATAAGAGCCAGACATTGGAAAACTGTCATTCGCTGTGGATTTTTGAGAGCAACAGAACCAATCAAAATGCAGGACATCGTCTCAATATGTGGGAAGTGATGTGCGGTTCCGCACAAAGTGGGACATCTGGTCGCCCTACTGGCAACCCTTCCAAACAGGCTGTACTTGTTCAGTCTTTATCTAATTATGCTGTCCTTAACCTTAAACATGGTCATTGAGGCCCGTAGAGTCTGTCGCTCCTGGGCTTGTTGCAGTTTCTCTGAGCGCTGCACAGTCTGACCTTGGAGTTAATTTGCTGGGATGTCCACTCCTGGGAAGACAGCCAACTATTTTCGAAGCCTTCCACTTGTGAATAATCTTTCTCACTGCAGAATGATGGACTTCAAGATGTTTGGAACTGGCCTTATAACCCTTCCCAGATTGATGGGCAGCAACAAATGCTTCTCTGAGATCACTGCTGGTAGCTTTTCCTCTTGAATGCTCCAGAAACTTCTGCTTTTATAAAGGTGCTCACACCAGCTGATCATCAGTGGATCAAGTGCTGCCACTGACCCCCCTAATCTTTATGGAAGCAGTAAGGGTGTACTTAGTTTTTCACACACTGTTTCTGTAGTTTGGCTTCATTTTCACTGACTGAAAAACGACACAGTGTAATATGTCTGTATTTTTGTTCATCTGAGGTTGGATTTACCAGATTTTATACATTATTATACATAAACCCACAGAACTGAAAGGGGAGTACTTTCTTTCATATGACTGAATCTTATCTTACTTTTTTTTTTTTTTCAACCTCATATTGAAACTTTCAGTCAACAGCTACTAAATTATTGGGCCAAGATGGTGGTGCGATGGTAGTGTGCGGCCACTCCAGAACCAAGGTGGTGCTTGTTGCCCTGTGATTGTCCATGTTCTGACCCGGCATTCGGGTGTTCAGGTGTTGTGGACGTTGGGACGGTGGTGTTCGTGTTCGTAA